>AMYF01000115.1:0-151592 GCA_000315175.1 Herpotrichiellaceae sp. UM238 | reverse complement strand
AAATATTTCATATTAACCTGAACATACGACAGTCGTGCAATCTAAAGTTTACACAATCTAAAGTTTACACTGTCTAACGATTCACGACCAAAATAACTTCGACTTTACCGTATATAGGAAGGTCACGGGCACGCATGTCTTACGCCATGTGAGAGAAACAATTGTGTCCTGTGTTCAAGGGTAGGCCGATTCGTGGTAGCACATGATGGCACTCCATATTTGGGGTGAATGACTAGTGCTGCCTGAGCGCCCTAACGGTCGTTTTAATTACAAAGTATCGGCAAATACAGTACGAACTTTGCTTTCTCATCATTGGTGGGCTGTGTAAGCTTCCTTTTCCCCAAATCAAGTATGGTCGCCAAACCTGAGACACCTTGGCCATCTTGGCGTTGGACTGTCAAAGCGTGTTGCAGCAGACATCAATAATCAATGGGGAGGCCAATTTTACGAGCGACTGTATCGGTCGAGGGTGGCATTCGTTGTAGGAGTCAGTATGCCAAGTGTGATTTTAAATAGCTTTCATGCGTATGAGATGTAGCCGCCATGATTCGTGCTGGCATCTCATAGCTAGCTTCACCACGAGAGCATGCGAGGCTGAACAAGGCTGGGAGGGACAGTCAAAGTATTTCTCATTATTAGGCCAGTTGTCTTCAGCTTTGCTACACGGATGGGATTCTTAGATCTCGTTAGTCGACTCGGAAACTGGAGCAATTAGGGTACACTACTTTACTTAGGGTATTCCTTTAATAGTGTATACCAGTCGTAGTAGTGTATACTATTCACCTAGGGATAGCCTAATCTTAGTATGCACTACTTATAGTAGGATAGTCTATATAAGGGGCATACTATTCCTAATAGTGCACCCTAATATGACCGTAACACCCAAAATATAGCCTACCCTAAGGAGAATAGGTCACCCTAAAGAAAGGGAAAGGTTAAAAAGCGCCGTTTAAGGCTACTAGGAATTAAAATAGCGCTTCGCTAGTCACTTAGATTTTACGTAGTCGTAACTAAGCTATTAAATCGTCGCTAGCTCGTCGTTTTATTCTAGCAATTTGCCGTTTAATATTACGGATATAGTTTATGTTAATAGCGGGGACGAAGTACGCTATTAGTAAACTATCCTTAAGGGCTAAACGAAAATATTATAACGGGGCTAAAGTACGAATTACGGAATCTATAGGAATTAAGCCTTCACGTACGAAGCTTGCAGCAACTCGCCTAATACGACTTCTATTAGCGCTGTGGACTGGTTCCTCGTAAATAACCTTAAAAGCCCCTTAGTTATATAATATAAAGCGAATGCGTCTGGATGCATCACTATTATCGTCGCTAGTAACACTTCGTAGGTAAACATCCTCGCTAGGAGGCGGCGAAACATCCTACATTAGCGTTAGTGCTACGCAAGAGTGTATAACTCGTGCTTACCGTATATACACTCTCCGTACCGGACTAAGACTATAGACTCTCTGCTTACTATCCTTCGATAATAGTTAGCGCCTGTGTGTTATTATATAGACTTAGTAACGCAGCGCTTATATTAATACTAGGTTAAGGCGATAAAGTTAGCATTACCGCGGCAGTGGGATTAAGAGGTGGTATAGAAAGCACGCTAGCCCTTTCGAGGTTTATCTTCCCGAAGAAGAAAAGATAAATATCTCGTCGTATAAAGAATACTATAGGTTCCCTATACTCGGTCGAGTTAGGTCCGTAGACGTTAGTTAAGGTTAAAGATTAGTAACTTTATTTATAAGCTTTCTGCAACGGATATCCACGCCTTCGATTAAGTATCTCTCCTAACCTAGAGTATAGGAGGGTAGGAGGTAACGTAGTCGTTATATATCGTCGAAACTCCTCGAATAAAGCCGCGATTTAGGCGATATATAGCTCTATACGCTATTCGTAATAATCGGTAGCAACCGACGCTCGTACCCCGAGCAATGCCTAACGCGCTGCAGCTCGATCCGGGTCTTATAACAACTTCTCTGCGATTTAAGCCGAGCGGAAGCCGAGTTAGTAGGCGAGAGCAGCCAGGTCGTATAAGGCTACTACGCTAGCGGGCGACGCTACTTAAGGCTCTCCATTAAGCAGGATTAACTTTAGTTAGAGAAGCTAGAGTTCTCGTATAATATAAAGCACGAGGTAACGGTATACTATATTTCCCGATACGTCTAGGTAGGTTAAAGATAGCTATCCGTTATAGCTAGTGCTTTAAAAGGCTTCTTTAAAAGCATCTACTAGCGTTTATCGGTATCTAGGATAGATAAGCTCCTTAAGGTACCTAGTAATAGCTATTAGATATTTTAGATTCTTAAAGAACGAGTAAAAAGATAAAATAAATGCTTTATACTTAAGTAAACGCTGCTATATCCGATTCCTTTCGGATATAGAGAATTAGCGAAAGATACTACTACTACGGAAAAGCGATTATAGGAGATTACGATCTAACGTAGATATTACTAGGTATCGTAGTTCTAAAGTCTTAATATCGTATCGATTAACTTTTCCTAATAACGGTTTCTCTAAACTAAGTACGAATATTTAGAAGTCTATAATATTCTAAAACCTACGCATTACTTTATTATCGCTCTTTAAGCGGAGGATAGTGCCTATTATTCCCGTTCGGAAATCGAGAAATAATAGTCGTATATAGCTTAAGGTTCCTAAGACGGATAGATAATCTTTATATAAGAGAAGTCGCTTAGCTTCGCATCGCTAGTCGTACGAATATAGCCGCGTTTACTAAAAGTTCTCGCTATCTAAGTCGAGTAGTATACGGCTATAGAGAATATAGTAGAATACTTCTCCCTAGTTTTAAAGCTTCTCGTTAGTCCCTTAATGCGTAAGGCTACTTCGCAGCTATAAAGTTATATTTAGGGAACTTAGTACGAGTTCCTATATATCGGCTAGCTTACTATTCGAATATAGATTTATAATCTACTAACAGCTCTCGTTTCGTAAGACGTTCTTTACCGCTTTAATTCGGTGCCGACTAAAAAGGTAACGGAGTTAAAACTCTATAGGGAAGGTTAGTAAGGAAAGATACGTAGGATTTCGCGCTAGCAGTATATTCGACGTTAGGTTATAGCGAAATAAGGCTGCGCGGAAGTCGTAGTCCTTAATCGTCGCTACTATATAGAAAAGAGGCTTAAGAGGCACGTAACTATTTCTAGAAAACGACTTAATTAGGAACTCCTTATTTTAAATATCGTCTTCGCGGTCGCCTATTTTATTAAAGGTTAGATACTTAAGTCGAACCTTTACCGCTTCTAGAAATTTTTACTATTTCTCCGATTTATTCTCGACTACTCGTTATTCGGCCCGACTTTGTTTTACGCGAGAAGCCCGTACTTTCTAAGGTATAGTAGGAATATAATAGAGAGCGTATAGAGAAGTTAGATATAAGTAGTAAGTATAGTTTTTTCGAGTGTCTTTTCGTAGTATATACGAATTCGTATATAAAATAGAGATCCACTTTAACCTACGTTCTATAAGACGTTAGAAAGGCGGGTACCGCTAGTAGAGATTCAGCTTAGTGGTTTAATCTTTACCTATCTCGCTATCTAACGAGTGACTAATTTTAATACAGAAGTATATCCTAGCTCTTCTACGCTCTAATAACGACGCCTAGCCTCTCCTAACGATTCTATCCCTATCTAGTTGCTATATACGAAACCCTATTATATATATTATTAATTAATTTTTATTAGGCTAGTAATCTAACTCGTCTAAGGTAATATTATTCTTAATATATTTATAGATAAGATTTCGCAGCTTTACCCGAAGTTTAGAGTTTATAGACACTATAAATAGTTAATTATAATATAATAAGTATAAATAAGTATATTACTAACCGGTTACTAGCGTTCGATATTTATCCTCCTTAAAAGACGTTTTATAAAACTGCGCTTTAGTCGTAAACGGTCCTCGCTAAGGGTATTTGCGTTATAACTCGTAGGAGATTATATCTTCCTAATCTACTTCACCGTAGTAGAAAGCGATCCGTTCGTAGTTACCTAGCCGCAAGCATTCGATATCTATATATCCTTGCTAGCTATAGACCGATATCTCTAGAATCTTTTATTCTTATTAGTCCGCGTTTATATACAAAATAGATTATACTTACGTAGCCGTTCTTAATAGCGTTATCGGAAAGGGTATCGTTTAGAAAGTCTTTTACTAGAGCACCGTCTGCTATATAACTAATCAGCACCTATCGAGTGTATAACTAATTTTACCTACTAATGTGGTCTAATTACTATACTACGCGGATCCGTCGAGTTCGCGAGGTAAAGTTATCGTACCCACGGATCAATCGCCGCAGGTAGGGAAATTAAGCTAAAATTCCACTGCCGGATGCCGCTAGAATAACGACCCTATAATCTAGGACCGAAGCGGGAAGACCGTAGGGACCACTAAACAGCACCGCATATAACTAAGCCCGACGGTCCAAGTCCAGAGCCCGCTAGAATAAGTAGAGGGTCCAACCGCGCCGAGGCTTAACAATAAGCTTCAACTCGACACCTGCTTCGTGCTTATCTGTAGAGGCGACGACGAAAGGGTGGCTCTGGAAAATGAACCGTATGCTGAGACCAGGTATCCAAATATTAAACTATTAGATAGAGTCCTTAATTTTAGAGCCCTAGTTAGCACTAGTCCCATAAAGCTAAATTAAGACTTTTATACTAACACTAATACCCATCCGCGAATTTCCTCCGAGCAAGACTTTCATAATTATACAAAGCAATTTGTGAATAGAAAAATAACCGCCGGTCGATTTAATTATCGGGCCTATCGGCAAAGCTTTAACGGCAAAGACCTTCTTTTCACCATCTCACATAAAAGGTATCGCTATTAGGCTGAAAATAGGGGAAAAAAAACACTTAAACTCGATAAATCCTCTGAAAGTAGTTTCAGATGCTAAAACTTCATTATATACACGTACATCGATATAAAATCGACCTACAGCGGTTGCCAGGCTACTCCTAAGCATATCATCACCGAGCGAAACATAGAAATCTGTAAGCATCCACTTCGCTGAATCTATAAAGAGCCATAAAAAGTCACTGGTTATTGTTTCTGCTATTCGAGCGCCGAAAGCAGGGATCCTTAGAAAGATAGCCTCATACTTCGTAGTCGATAGTCTTGTTCAAACCAACCGAACCCCACCCAATATCCCTCCAAGTGCCGATTTTACACGCTGAGTACTAAACGAGATAGCACGTGAGTATATTCAACCGGCGAGGAACTCTACATCATCCTTCCCGTTACTCGTAGCCTGCTGTTCCTCTACTTGCATCCCATAACTCTCTACAATATCAAATTTACCCTAAATACAGGACTAGAATTATTAATAGCGTACTATCCACGAGTAGGCTAGGTAAATTTAAAATCTACTTTAATTAATAGATAGAATTCGAAATTATAACGCGTTTATATACATGTATAAAAACGACTATCGCAGTAAGACTAACACTAATCGTTCTATCGCCTTTATATAGACGTCTTCTTCTTTTTTAATCGTTATAGCCTAGTGTCCTTACACTTCTTCGGTAAACACAGTCGCTTATTCGATTCACTTTCCCTCGGCGTAGTAACACGCAACCTTATTTTAGTTTTAGGCGGCTTAACTCGCAGACGAATCCGTAGCTTAGGGCGGGTCTCTACAGGAACATCTAAAGGATAGTTTAGTTCTAAGTTATAGTGCGATAGACTAGCTTCGCTAAAACTAATAGTAGAGGGTAATATTAAATCGTCTATATTAACAACAGCCTAGCGGTCTTAATTAGCTATCTACGTAATAGGTATATTATCCGGTAACGGAGATTAAACGAATTACGAGAAGATATAATCGTCGACGATAGTGCTTTTATAAGACTAGAATTAAACTAAAGATTATAGGCCTAATTAGAGATAATCCTTTAGCTTATAATCCTCTTTAGTCTATAAAGGTAGTATCACTTCGGTAGAAGAATCTAAACCTATAAGGTTATATTAGGCCGCGTAGGTGCCGGCAGTTAGATTAAGCTTAAGAGCTATAATTATCTATATACGCTAGTCTATTAATAACGACTCAACGCTTAAGGAGTTAAGTGACTAAAACGGAGAAGGGGGAAGCTATATAGTATAGCGGCGTAGCTTCGCCTTATCGTAGGCATACCGCAGGCATGCCGTAGATATGCCTTAGGCAGGTATGGAAATAGTTAGCAGGTCTGCCGATAGCAAGCCGTAGGCGTGCCTTAGGTAGGAATATACCTAGCAGGCGTAATATTATTTTAGTATAAAAAGCGAAATATTAAGATAAAGAAGCGTAAGTTTTCGTATTTTTATATAAAAATATAGCTAATATTTAAGATTTAAAGTCGAGCCTATTATATAGAATATAAAGGCGTTTAATAAGATCTAAGATAAAGTTTATTTAGTATAGATTAAGGGTAAAGTTAAGTATAAGAGCGGTAGTATATATACGTCTTACGTAAAAGAAAATAGTTCGTTTAAAGAGTATTTTTCTACTAGTTTTAGTATTTATTATAGAGGTATATAAAAAGTTCTATAATATTCCGTAATTTTTTAGTTAATTAAATACTAGTATACGCTAATTATATCTAAGGTAAAAGCGCTTTAGAATATAATTTACCGAACGTTTAAGTAGGTAAGTATAATATTTTATAAATTTTCGTATTTTTTAGTACTAACGTTAATTAGAAGTTAAGAGGCGTAATACTAAAAAGAAGTAGCGACGACGTGCTAAAAAGTAAAAGGCTAAGCTTATAGGCTTAATATCGTCTTAAAAAAGGCCTAGTCTTACTTATAATAAGATTTAGAATAGTAATAATAGTAAATAGTACTTAAGAGTAATATAGATAATAGTAAAGTTTTATAAATTTCTATAATTTTAGTAGTTTTAATAAGATTAAGTTACTAATACTTAAGAAGAGGTTTAACTTATAAGCTAGTATAACTTATAAGCTTTTATAAATAATAATACTTTTAAAGTAGAACTTAATAGTAAAATAAATAATAAGATTACTATATTCTTTTTCTTTTTTCGTATTTTTCTATATTTTATATTTCCTTATTTTTCCTTATTTTTACTTAATATTCCTTAAAATTTCGTAATTCTTTATAGTATAGCTTCGTAAACGTTTTTACCTTCTATTTTTTTAATATTTCTTAGATTTTCGTAAATCTAACTATAGACTTTATCTTTAATATTTTCTTTAGTATTCTTTAAGTTTTCGTATTTTACTTATTCTCGTATAATTTATTCTTTTTTATTTAATATTCTTTAAAGTTTCGTAATTTTACGAAATTTATATAAAATTCTTTTCGTAGTAGTTTTTAAACTTTTATAATTCTATAAAATCGAATTACTAAAGTATATTCCTCTATTTAGTCTTTTCTAAATATTTTCTCTATTTCTTTTATTTATTTATTCTCTTAATTTTCCTTTTTTTTTATTATATTATTCTTTAATTTTACCTTTTTCGTTTTTATTATTATTAAATTTTATTCTTTATTTTCTATTATTCTCCTCTACTACCTAGTTTTTATTATATTTTTCTTTTTAATATTAGTCTTTTAGCCTAATTTTCTTAAATCGTTATCGTAAGCCGTATCTAGTAAAGAGCCTCGTTTATTCTAATAAGCTAATATCTCTTTCTTTCTACTAATTAGTTTATCTATTACTATTCTATAGTTTATTACCTCGTTCTAGTATTTCCGAGGTTAGTTATTCTTATTCCGCTAGCTATACTATAGTAATATCTCCTTTATTTATAAAGAATATAGTTATATTAATATTTATTATTTCCTCTAGAAGTTATTATATATTTATATCTTTCTATAAGCTTAGCGGTTATTCTATTATTAGAGATACTATTTTATTAGATTCTATTAGTATAATAGGCTTCGTTTAGTATTTCTTATTTTCCTATAATAAGTCTTTTTATAGCTCTTTTATAGCGTCTTTAAATAAATCCGCTTTAGTTTATATTTATAAAACGGTAGTAGTAGTATCGTTTAGTATAGAGCTTTTATTATTTCGCTCTTATCTCTAGTCCTTAATACCCTTTAAAATACCTCTTTATAAAGCGTTAACCTCTTCTTAGTTAATATCGCCTTTAACTTCTATTATATTTTCGTTTAAGAATAGCTTCTTCTATTTAGTAGTAGGTATAGCTGCTAATTTATCGTAAGAAGAAACTTTACGTTTCTCTTCTTATAGTAGAGCTTCGACTTCTAGCGAAGCTTCTATTAACTTAATCCCTCTTTAATATAGAGATACTTAGAGTTTAAAAGAGCTTTATAATATCTTAATATCTTCTTCTTTTACGTTTACTTTTACTAGTCTCTACTCGTTAACGAGTAGTTTTACTACTTAGGTATTTAGTTAGGCTAAGATATAGGTTTCTAGGTAGTATCTTTATAGCACCTTATAAGGTTTATACTAGGCCTCTCGGTAGACGCCCTCTACCCTACGCCTACCTTACCTAGGTGAACGGCCTATTAAGGGTTTGCGAACAGAGCCTCGAGTGTCCTAACCCTTAGGTAGAGAGGATAGCTTAAGTTAAAACCTACCTAAGGGCGCCTAATAGGCGCCCTTATTAAGGTAGGCGCCTACCTAGATTACCGCCCTTATATAATAATACCGAGAATCTAGTATTTAGAACCGCTAGTATTAAAGATAAGATAAGGAATTTATAAAAGGAAATTAAGGTACGTTCTTCTCGTAGATTATAATAAGTAATATAATAGTAAGATAGTATATCTAAAGGCTCTATAATTTCTATTATTATAACCGAGCGTTTACTAACTCTACTTATAGCCTACCTTTAGAACTGCCTAAAACTATTACTTAACGTGCTAATCCGTTAAAGAATATATTACCGACTATCTAGCGAGTGTTTATACCTAAAGAAGGTTAGGATTCGAGCTCGATATTAGCACTAAACTAGTTAGTCGTTACTACTATAACTAGTAGTAGTAATATTCCCTCGTTATTACTTTTAACGTTTAATATTAAGCCGCTTACTCGCTTATCGTCTTCTTTATCTCCCCCTAAAGATTTATCGTTAGAGTCTTCTACTACCTCTACCGATTTCGAGGCTTCTTCTTCTAGTCGTTCTATCTCTCGCTAAGTAACGCCTACGTTAAAACGATTCGTATATATCGCTATTATTAACTTAGAGATCGTAGTAGGCTTAAGACTATATTAACGATATATATAAATATCTCGTACGCTATTAAATAGTCGCTTAATACTAATACTAGCGGCTAAAATAGCGAAATAGTTACGCGTAACTTATATTAATATAGGCTATATTCGTTCGGCCTTCTTCTAAAAGTAAAGAATAAGCCGTAATCGACTCTCTTTATTATTATTAAAGTCGATTCTAAACGCTAGATTCTATTAGTAATAATTAATATATTAATTACTTATATATACTCTCTTTAAACTAGAGATATTACTAAAGCTTTATATACGGTATAGCTCGTTTTAACCGCTTAATACGGCTATAAATAACACTATTAAGATTATCTAGCTTGCGCTTTTTTACTTAAAGTTATAGCCGAAGAAATTATTAAGTTAACGGATAGCGTATACCTAGCGTTAGTAATAAAGGTAAATCTTATTCGGATTATTATAATAGCGTACTATCTATCGTTAGCGATAATTATTAAGCTTAACCTTATACGATCTCTAGTTCTAGAGTTATTTATAATTCTTAATAAGTATTTTCTATTACGTTTTAATAGACGTTTCTTTAGTAATAATTAGCGAATATAATAATTAATATAATTATTAGTCTCGTATCTATAGAATACCTTTATTATTTATTTAATCTTACTATAACTCGCTTTCGAAAAGCTTTAATT
Source organism: Herpotrichiellaceae sp. UM238 (assembly GCA_000315175.1). Lineage (NCBI taxonomy): Eukaryota > Fungi > Ascomycota > Eurotiomycetes > Chaetothyriales > Herpotrichiellaceae > Herpotrichiellaceae sp. UM238. Next base: position 141,713 of record AMYF01000115.1, on the reverse strand, counting down.
TTAATAGAGGCGATAGTATAGTAGCGATACTATAAATAGAGTCGACCTTATCTTATATCTTTATATAGTATCTCTTTAGCTTCTTAATTACCGCTTTAATTAAAGTATATATTTACTTCTTTTACTCTAATCTCTTTTAATATAGTTTAACTATATAATTTTTAAAATAGTTAAATATTTTCTCGTATACTAAGAAGACTTAGTATATTATTAGACTATTTTAAGTTCTTCTAATAGTATTTATTAATTAATAAAATAGATATAATATTTTAATTAGGTAATTAATATACCGCTAATTATTAATAGAGAAACTATAAATATTATCGCGAGGATACGTATCTATATATTAGATAAGATTTTTTCGTAGCTTTTAAGCTCGTATTATTATACGATAAGTAGAGTTCTATCTAGTCTTAATATCTTAAATTAGAAAGAGTAGTCGTTTACGAGTCTAGACGTTAAGAAACCTATCTTAACGTTAGATGCTAGCGTTAATCTTAATAATAGTTTAACGAAGCTATAAATAATTAGTATAATAATTATTATAAACTAAGGTATATAGAGCTTACCTTCTTTAATATCTATTACGCACCTATTTCGTCTAAAGAGGCTCGTTACGCTATAATATCTTCGTCTATTTAGGTAGCTATTCTAGCTAGCTCCTCGTTCTTAGGCGTAACCTTTAGATGCTTAAGTAGCTCTTTATAATACAGTTAGATAACGTAAATAAGATACGATAGTCTCGTTATTAATATATTATCGCCTTATTTAGATAGTTAACTAATTACGGCTTAGAGTTTAGTATATAAAGTCTTATTATTTATTATACTATCCGTAGTTATAGTTATTATACGCTGTAATAGAATATTATATATACGTAAGATCTTCTAAATAATATTAGTAAGCGATCGCCCTATATATTTACCGTTAATATATTTAAATCTAAGTAGAACTTTATAGTACTTCTACTAAAGATTAATAAAATACCTATATAATATTAGTTATTATAAACTATTCGTAGGATTTAGTAATCTACTCTATAACTACGAGAAAAGATTTATAGTTTAGACTTATCTAATAGTCTAGTATAATATATATTTTCGAGTTCTCTAGAAGGTAGAATAGTGCGTGTACTTGCCTAGCCTAAGTAAACTAATTTAGATTTTTAATAACGCGTCGTAAGCGAAGTAGTTAAATATCTAATACCCTCTTTACTTTTACTACGATTTCTACTAATTTAATTAACTCGGGATAATTAAAAGCACGAAATAATAGGTTAAGTGCGATAATAACGCGCACGGCTTATTCTTAAAAGGCTTATAGCGTAAAGGTACCGTTATCTTAAGGAGAGAGCTAATTAAGTAATTAATATAATATATAATATAATAAGTAAAGCGTAGACTTATAAAAGACGAATAATCGTTATTTAATATAAAGTATTCGGCGAGAGTACTACGCTTATTAGATTTAATTCTCTAAGTAATTTTACTATACTCTTTTAATACAGGATATCGTTAAATAGAATTAGTTTCGCTATTCTTTATAGCTAAATACTTAAAGACCTTCTCGTAAATTTTATACTAAATAGCTAAATAGCTATTCTTCTCGCGAGCGATATATTAATAGGCCTTCTAGTAAGTTACTTATCTTTTAGAGATATTCTATACGATTACTTAATTATATATAAAGCGATCTTAAGTTCTTAGTATATTATCGTTCGCAATAGCTTTAAGATTTCGATTATATTTAGTAGCCTAAGGAGTAGTTCTCTACTATTACGTAAATTCCTCTATAGTAATCCCCTCTAGAGTAACGCTACGGCTTATACTCTACTCTCTAATCTTAATATACTTAAAGTAGATCGGTATCGATTAGGCTTAACCTATCGTATCTTCGCTTAAGTTTAAGAAGTTATTATCGCTAGAAAAGTAGTTAGCTATAGATATAGTTACGGTATTACTCTATTAAGAGGATTAGAACGAGGTAATTTAGATAGTAGGTAGCTTATCGTAGGGGTACGTATAAAGTTATAGTAGTTAATATAATAGTCTCTATAGAATATACTTCTTAAATATAAAGAGTAGATATACGAATAATAGTAAGCTTATAAACGTAGTGCTTTATAAAATTATTTTATTTCGTATAACTTTAAAGCGAAGAAAATTAGAGGGTAAATATTTATTATTAAACTAATAGCTAGTCCTAATATTAGGCTTATATCGCCTAGTATATAGCTATAATTATACTAATTAATATACTAGTATAGCTCTAATTAGTCTAAATCTATAGAGTCTTACTTATCTAAGCTTAAATTACTAAAGTCCTAGGCTAATTTACTATCTTTATACTATATATAATCTTACTAATTTAAAGGAGAACCGATTATCTTCTTATTCGTAAATATTAAGAATATAGTAACTTAATATACTTATATATTAAATCGCGGAAGTTTAAACCTATTTTTCTTATACTATTATATAGCCTTTAAGTCTTTAAGCGAGCCGTTACTCTTTATATTAGGCTACTACGAGATCGGATTAGGTAGAGTTATCTACTTATCTAACGATACGCCCTATATAGCCTAAAGGACTCGTCGCTCGTTAAGAGAAAAGAAACTTATTGCTTTATACTTTCTAACCTACAGTCACGGGAACTTATTATTATGACACCCGGCGCTAGTGGCTTGGCACTATAAAGGTACATATATTTCAATTGTTCAAATTATCAGCACCAAATTGCCTGCCGGCCCTCGTGGCCAAATGGTATGAACAGTAGATAGCCTCAATATCCATATATCCAAATTTCCCTTCTTCTAGTAGTTTGTGTGCCACCCCTGAGCGTTGAAAACCGCCTCTACCCGTCTTGGCATTGATTTCACTAGTCGCATGAGATGAGCCCTATTAATCCGTCCCCAAGAGTCGAATATAGCTGCGGTAAACTCCCTAATATCCTCTTCAGATTGTCCCATTCCTAGTAGGTGATGATAGTTCTTATGAAGTTCTCCCTTAAGTAATGGCCAGGCGTGTTCGATACAGTTCAAATCAGGCGAATTAGCTGGAATCCGAATCCAGGTAATTCCCTTCGACTCCAGGAATTGACGGCTGATTTTTGCGGTTTGAATAGGTGCGTTATCCTGTAACAAATCAAATCCATCCTCAGGTAGATTAGGGAGCATATCCTCTATAGCCCAGCGGTAAGAATTAGCTGAATAGCCATTTTTTACTGCGTCAGGATCTCGCTTCATTACGACGATCGGGCCAGCTCCTTTCCTGCAGATGGCGGCCTGAATCATTACCGCAACGTCCTTTCCCTTCCGCTTAGGGCGTACGAAATCCTTCCTCAGCTTCTCGAAGTCTAATCGCCAAATAAACATCCGTCTTGCACCGGAACCCCTTTCGATAGAGGCCTGGTCCATAAAGATCACCCGTTTCCACTCTTTTTCCGTCCAGTGTTTATAGCGTTTTGCCCATCTATAGCGGGCACGAGCCTGAGCCTGCGTAATAGCGGGTCGCTCGCATTGTCGCCAGTGTCCTAGGTTGCGCTCTCGAAGGATCTTTAGGATAGTACGGTCGCATAAAGTAACGCCGCACGCGTTTCGGATTTCGGTATAAGTCGCGAACGGATTACGACGAATATAGGTATAAATATGCGTCTTATCCCGCTCGGTATAGGGAGGAGGGCGACCGGGTCTAGGAAGGCTCTGTTGGTTAGTACGTTGCGATGCCTTCTTTAGGGTGTAGGCGACGGTAGATCGCGAAGTTCCTATCGCGTCGGCAATTTGGCGAATACTATCCCCTTTGGATCTTAACCCCTCAATTTTGCCCCTGTCTTTAGCGCTCAGCTCCCTACCTCTCTGAATATTACCTGAAATTGGCTGTAAAGCCCTTCTAGTGGGAGCCATTGGGTAAAGAGGAGGGTAAGATGTTAGGGACGCGTCCAAACGCGCTAAATCTGTCTTAATTTTTTGTGTGGGTCACTGTACTATCGGGCTCGCGAATTGCGTTTAGCTAGATAATTTAGTTAGATAAATTATATTAATTAATATAATAAAACTTACCCTATCGCACTAAATTCTATCGCTAATTCTTTTTTCGACTATAACTACCGCCTAGTAAGTTCTACTCCTAGTAATTTAGTCTAATAAGGCCTAATAACTAGTATTTAGCGACTAAGCTATATAAAGCTTCTTATACCGTACTAATAATAATACTTTATAGTAGGCTATTATTAGTAGAAAATTATCGTTAAAGTCTATATTATCTATTAGTAAATATAATAATTATTATAATAATTAGATTTTAACTTACTCTTTACGCCGAATTATAATTTCTTATAGCTCTTTAATTAACTTACTCTTAGAGTTACTAAAGAAAGAATTTCGTAAATCGAATAGTAAATCGTATATCGTCTCCGCTAGAATATAATTTTTATATTACTTATTAAAAAAGGCTATAAGAATATCGGTATCGTCGTCTATAATATTATTCTTATTAAAGTACTAAGCTTCGTTATCTTATATAATAAATTTAGACTTAAGCTCTATAATCTAACGCTGCTATTCTATATTAACCTTATTCTATAAGAGATTACCGTATATACTTAGTAAATCGAGGATACGAATGCTTTAATCTTTACTAGAATTAGCTAGCTATTTAAAAAATAATTAGCGTTTACTAGAATAACTTTATCGTAGAAATTAGTTATAAACTTCTCTAATTTAAACTTAGCTCTCTTCTAACGCTTAATTTTCTATTGGCGCCTTACACTACCGTTATCTTCTAGAATATCTTTTATTACCTCTTTATAGGTATCGCTTTTCTTCTATTTATTTATATTACGCGTAACCGCGATATTAAGTCTATTATAGAGAAGCGTAAGTAGTGCCTTATATAGATTAGTAGTATCTTTAGCCTACTACTTATAAGCTTATATAGTATTCGGATTTATTAAATATTATTCTTCTTCTTTTCTTTTCTTACTAAGGCTACTACCGATCTTACGCCTACGCTTACTAAACGTTACCGCTTCTCTATTATTATATTAATTAGTATAAATCTATACTATAGTATAAAAAGAAATTAAAGAATTACTTATATAAGTAAGTCTAAATCGGATTTTTCTTTAATATTAGGTTCTATTTTAATTATAGCTTTATCTTTATTATTATATTAGTTAGTATAATTCTATATAATTATAATAGCTTACTTAGTCTCGGGCTTAACCTTAACTATTACTACTAACTTATTTTTAGAAGTACTAATCTAATTAGCACTATTCTTTAATTTAAAGATATTTATATACCTTATTTCTATATCTTTTATAATAGTATTAGCGCTATTATTACGTCGCTTCTTTTCTAGAGACGCTATAGATACTAGATCTTATTCGGCCTTGCGCTTAGCTATAATTACAGCTATAATTACGAATATTAATACTTAATAAGTATAGAAATAAAATTAATTTTATTTTATTAATTAATAAATAACGGTAAAGAGCTATATTCTATTTTAATATTTAATTTAGGCTTACTTTAAAGCGATCCTATAAAGGAAAACCCGCGATTTATATACTAGGATTAATAATTATAAAGCTAAAAAGGTAAAATTCGTAAAGAGTAGAAGCGGTTAAGGTAGAAAAGATTTTAGTAAAGGTATAAAGTTCTAGAATAATATTATAGTAAGTAAATAATTTTTTTTTATCCTAGTAAAAGTAAAGGTAAAATAATATATAATAATAGTAATAAATAGTAATAAAATTTTACTAGGCGATAAGAATACCTTCTTTCTCGTAGTACTTTATACTTTATTCTACTTATTTCTCTACTTACGCTCTTAACTATTATATTTATTATTATAATACTATATAGAAGACGACGATTCTTAACTCTTTAACCTTAAATCTAATACTCCTAGTATTAGTAAGGATTTTCTTAAAGAACTTCTAGCCTACTATTAGCTATCTTAGTTAAATTAGATTAATACTTAGCCTACTTTAAGTTTAGTATATTCTATAATAGCTTATACTATATAGACTTAATATATAAGAAAGAGTATCAAGACTATAAAATCGAAGGCAGCAGCTAGTAAGTAAGACTTAAGGCAGTAATAAATATAACTTAATAACAGTTAGCTAATTAAGTAAAGAAAAAGAATATTACTAAGATAAAGATAAAGAATAAGAAAGCTAGAACTTCTACGAGAGCACTATAAGGTAATAAGAATAGCGCGCTAAAGAGGAGATTTAAACTTAGTAGTATATTATTATAATAATTAGTATAATATTCTAGCTAACTTATTTAATAGCTACAGTACTTCGTAAGATTTAACGGTACTAGCGTAGTTTTAAATTACTTATCTTAAAAGCACCGTTTTAGAGGTTAGTATAAGAGATTTTAGATAATATTATTAGCTATATACCTACTAGTATATTACGTAGTAGTATAAGATTCTAGGCTTTAGTAATTCTAGCTTTATAAGAAGTAGTAGAATCCTATCTCGTTAAAAACTTCGAAGGTATATTTACTATTCGTATTTAGATATAGAATTATACTAATTAATATATTAATAGATACTAATCTATATATAATTTATACTAAACGAGTTACTATTTAGTATAAGGATATATAGCTTATACGTAGGATTCGTTATAGTCGGCTTACTAAGAGAATAGACTTTCGTTTATAGTTTATAGTATAATACTAGTTTTAGCTTAAGCTTTACTCTAGAAGAGCACTTATAAAGAAGTTAGATAGTTTAAGCTAATAGCTCCTAAGGTACTACTAAATAAATTTCTATATCTTAGTATCCTCTTTATTCTATACCTCGCATTATAGTAGTTAATATACTAATTAAAGCTGTTAAATTATAGTATAGTATAATTTTCTATATATTATATATAATACGAGAGGTGTTAGGGACACCCCTTAACACTTAACTATATGGAGATAGCAAGGCTTCTAGGATGACTTAAGGTTGGGTTAACTATTGCAAGGTTGAGAGATCAGTATAAACAGGACTGAGTTGTACTAGGTCGGAACTAGTAGAGTGTATAATATGGATTTTAACTACGAAGAGTATCTAAGGAATGTTGCTATAAAATGGCTCGTATATATAACTATAATGGTCTGTCTTAGTCTGCAGCGGTCTGCTACAGACCGAGCAGTCCTTTACAGACCATATCCTAACCGTATCGGGGTGTCGTCCCCCACGACCCCCTCTAATTGGTCCGAGAAGGCCGCTAACCGCTGTAGGGCCGTGTTTATTATGTTTATCTGTTAGTGCTCATGCCAGCGTGTAACACTATCCCCCTTCTAGGATAGTCCTTGTCCTAAGGGCTGTCTCGTGGTATAACATAAGTAGGAGCCTACGCCTGTTTTAGAGAAATCGCGTAAGACTCTAGATGTCTCCTTCTTCTGCTATCTCTTCTCTTAACTTAAAACGCAACCGCGCTCTTAATCGCCGAAAACAGGCTCTTCGGATACAGTAGCAGGGGGTGTTAATAATAGCTCCTTGTTCTAATTATTAAAAATTAAACTCTCTGTATAAAATACTTTAAGGTAATTCCCGCTGTTAGAACTGCACCCGCAAAAATATAAAATGTGATAGCTAGTTCTCTAAGGACGAATTTGATTCCCTAGAGCGAAAGAAACAAGTGCTAAGGGAGAGAGTACGGCAGCAGTATGCTCTGCTATTAAATCTGGCTCTAAGGATTCTGCAGACGCAAAAAGATATATTAAACCTCGAGTTACAGATTAAGGGAATCTTAAGGGTATAGAGTGACATGGTAGTCCGGTATTCCCTAGTGCTTAACGCACTCGACGAGGAGGAAGGGTATACCTTTAATGAGCCGGAGCCATTATCATTAGTTGGCGTACAGCCTAAGGTTGCTTTCGATGATGCCTAGCTGAACGCTCTTCTCGCGATAGAAACTAATCAGGGTGATTTCTTTATACCTCCTAGAGCGCCTTCGAGAACAGGTTAGTTTCTAGTTTCTAAGTATTTTCCGACTCCTCGTATCCTAACTATTTAATTAGGTAATATAGAGTGCCGTTAATGTGCTTAGCTATAATAACTTCCTTAACGTTATAGATATCGGTTTCTAGTTCTTTATCGATCTTAACCGAGCCGGCCAGCTTAGTATTCTTTAGTGCTGGTTCGAGGAGGGAGATGTAGAAGGTTAGGTGGATTCTTATAGTTTTTAGTAGTTCTAGGGCAAATATCACTAGTCCTTTAACCTCCTTAATCCTGAAAGGTCCTAACTTTATATAGTCTAATTTTAAATTTAGTCTCCGTATTTTAATATTTTTTCGTACTAGGTATACGGGGTCCCCCTCCGAAAAGGTTAGTCCCGCAATCCTTTTTCTATTTGCGTATTTTATTATTCTTTAGGCTAGAAATTCGAGGTCTATTTTTAGTTCTTTATATAGTTTAAGTAGTTCTTAGACCTTAATTATAGCCTTCTTATTTAGTTAATTTCCTAGAGTGTCTTTAAGTCTTAGGTAATACCTATAGTTTGCAAAGAAGGGTATAATTCCTAATTAGGTTACGTAGTTATTAAAGTAGAATTACGCTACTAGCAGTAGTTCTACCTAATTGTTTTATTTATAATTTAGGAATCCTCGTAAGTACTATTCTAAGGTTTAATTCGTTCGTTCTGTTTATTCGTCCGTCTATAGGTGAAATAAGGTTAATAATTTGTGTTTAGTAGATATAAGTTTTATAAACGAATCCTAAAACTTTAAGGTAAACTATTTATCTCTATCGGAAATAAGTTCCTTCGGTATTCCGTAGTTTATAAAGATAGTTCTAAGAAATTTATAAGATAAGTCTTCTACTATAGAAGATTCTTAGTATAGCTTAAAGTACGAGTACTTCGTTAATCGATTATATATTACTAGAATAGTATTATAGTATATACCCGTAAGGGGCTCCTTTAATTTAGGTAATTTTGTGATAAAGTTAAGGGTAATAGAGGTCTATACACCCTCTAGTGGTTCTAGGGGTTATAACAATCCGTAGGGTTTATATCGTGCATGCTTAGTCTTTACGTAAGTCTCGCACTCTTTAATAAATTCTTTAACTCCTTTCCTTATACCTCTCTAAGGGGTATAATTTCGGGTAATGAGTTCGATAGTTTTATCTATTCCTAGGTGGCCTATAAGAGGGTCCTTATAGAAGTGCCGTATAACCGTTTCTTAATTTAGTCGGATTTCTAGGGAGTTTTCTCCTTAGGTGATTAGGAGAGGATCGTAAATTCTTTCTCCTTTTTCGTCGGTCTTTACGTGGTAGCTAGGTTCTATATTTGCTAGGGTTAGTTGTATATAGGTTATATAGTCTCCTTTAGCTTAAAGTATAATAAATAGGTTCGGCTTAAGGTTTTCTATATAATCTAGTCGTCGGCTAAGCGCGTCGGCTCGTTTATTTTCTTTTCCCTTTATATGGAAAATCTTAAAGTGGTAAGTAGATAGGAGCTCTACCTACCTTACTTGTCTCCTATTAAGGCTTTTAGTAGTAGTCTAGTATAGTAGGTTCTTATAGTTTAAGTAGACTTTAACGGGGTATTTAGGTCCTTTAAGATAGACTCGCTAGTATCGAAATACCTCGACTATAGCTAAGAGTTCTTTATTATAAATATTATAGTTTAGTTCGGGCCCTATTATTTTCCTAGAATAGTATGCTACGGGTCGAGTTTTCCTATTATTACCTTTTTAGGTGAGGACAGCTGTAATAGCTCTATCGGATGCATTAGTCTCTAGGATCGTCTAGAGTTTTAGGTTAAAGATTCGGAGTATAGGTGTAGTAGTAAAGGCCCTCTTAAGGAAGTCGAAAGCTTCCTTTACCTTTAGTATAAGGACGAATCTTCCCTTATTAGGTTTCTTAGTTAAATCCGTAAGTGGTACCGTTATCCTTAAATAGTCCTTAATGAATCGTCAGTTAAAGTTAGCAAGGCCGAGGAACCCTTATACTTCCTTTAAGGATTTAGGTTCCGGCTACTCGAGCACAGCTTCTACCTTAGACTAGTCTATCTTAATTCCTTATCGTGATATAATATATCCTAAAAAGGTTACTTCGGTTTTATAAAACTCGCACTTCTCGAGTTTAACTAGTAGTAACTTATTCCTAAGTCGTTATAACACTTGTCGTACGTGTTATACGTGCTACTCGTAAGTTTTAGAAAATACTAAGATATCATCTAGGTATGCGATACAAAATATATCTAGGAACTCCCTTAATGTATTATTAATAAGAGCTTAGAATATAGCTAGGGCGTTAGTTAGGCCGAAAGGTATAATACAGTATTCGAACAGTCTATATTTAGTTCGGAAGGCGGTTTTCTATTTCTCTCCTTCTTTTATCCTTACCCTATAGTAAGCGTCTCGGATATCGATAGCAGTGAACTATTAGGCGCCTTAAAGGCGGTCCTATAGCTTATCGATTCGAGGGAGTAGGTAGACGTTCTTAATAGTAATATCGTTAAGTTTTCTATAGTTAACGCATAGTCTAAGCTTATCTATCCCTTTCTTTAGGACGAAGAGTATACTATATTCAGCAGATAACTCTAATCTACGGATATATCCTTTAGCTAAATAAATCTCTAGGTATTCCCTTAGAGCCTCTTGCTCCTTTACTAAAAGTGAATATAAGGGTCCGAATCCTAGTTTCTTACCTATTATAAGGGGAATCTTATAATCCTAGGGTTAATACTATAGTAGTGCATCTTATTTAAATTTTTCTTCGAATATATCTTTAAAGTCTTCGTACTCCGGGGGATAGTGAATAGGTTCGATAGTTAATAGTGCCCTTTTTATTAGTTTTACCCAGATGGCCCGCGCTACGGGTGTTATTTTTTTTAAGTCGGAGTATTTATGTTCACAGTTAGTGAATAGTAACGTAGCTGTTTTTTAGTCGATTTAGGGGTTATAGTTCTCTAGCTAGGATATCCCTAAAACTAAGTTATATTTTATATCGACAACATCTATAGAGAGTCGCTTAATATAGTTATCAATCCGAAGGGGTGTATCTTAAAGTTCCATCGCTATAGATGTGGAGTGGGTTCTATTAAACCCTATAAGGGTGTAAGGGTCCTCCTTTTTTCCTGTATACTGTTTAAGTTTATCCGCGATGCGGGTGTGTATATACGTGCCTGTAGCCCCGTAATCAACTAAAATATTCACCTCGTAGTGTCCTAGGGTCCCGTTAAGCACTATGCATCGGGAGTGTATAGGTCCTACTGTATTAAGTTCGAGTATAGTAGGTAGCCTCTTTATTAGCCCTAGGGTGTTTAGCTAGACTCCTCGGCCTAGTAGTTTTTTAGCTAATATAGGTGAAGCGTCTTAGGATAATAGCACTCTTTCTTATTACAGGGTCCGTAGTCCCCGTAAAGGTCTATTACTTCTCCTCGAGTTATTCTTTTATTAGTTTCCTTAGGGTCGTAGTAACAGTTATATACGTAAGGTACCGTTCTTAAAGGGTATTTATCCTTATCCTTATAAGGAAACTACTTACTAAGAAATTTATCGTTTATAGTTTCGTCGAATTTCGGTAGTAGGGCCCCTCTTATAGAAGCCTATACTTATATATATATTACCTCTTTCTTATCCTCTATAAGGGAGGTTTCTAGGTTTCGAGAGGGTTCGGCCGTTATTAATTATTCTCCTTTAGAGATATCTTTGTCGATAAGCTCGTCTAGCTCGTGCGATATCTCGAGACGTTTAGGTCCTATAGCTTAATAGATATATATTTAGTTGTTTTCTCGTTCTTAGTATAAGGGTGTCTCGCAGAACGCGAGTCGAATAACTTTACTTTCTTCCTTCGAGCTTACACTACTATTATACATATAGTATATATATTAAGCATCCTAGAGGCAATCCCTATCTGTGTAATTAACTTCCGAATAATACCGGGTTCGCACATGCAGGTAGGTGCTAGTTACCGCTGTGATTTGTCCTTTTCCTTAGTCCTATAGGACCACGGGGTCCCTTAGCTTAGGTAACTTCCTTTATTCCCTCCGGATAATCCGAGGGTTAGGGATTCTAGTGGTTTTTTCTTCCTTTTCTATTACATCCAGCGCCGCTACCGGGGGTTCGGTCCTTTTTACCTTATATTCCCCCTTCCTTAGTTCTACGTAGTTGAATTATTTCTTTTCTTAGTTAGATAGTCGGTTCTGCTTAGCTCGATATTCCTTTATAATATGTCCGGGTTTACCGCAGTAGAGGTATTCTTTATTCTTAATCCTTTTTTCCCGTTCCTTATTTAAGAGTCTCTCCCCTTTTTTCCGGAATCGGTTGCCAGGTTTATTCCGCTGTTCCTGCGACTAGTCTAAGTCCATTAGTATAGGTCCGTAGTATAGTTATCGGAACTTAGCTTAGTTAGGTTATAGTTTTTTCTAGGGAATAAACGTAGTTTATCTCGTCTCGGCCTTATATTCTATAATTCGCTCGTTAATCTTAATAGCATCTTCGATGAGTCCTAATAAGGTACTAAGACGTTCCTTATCGATGTATCTAGCCTTAATCTCTTCCTTAAGTCCTTAAAAGAAGGTAAAGGCAAGAGAAGCATCGTCCTATAACAGATATACAGCGTGGCTACGGAATTAGGATACATAGTAGGCTACAGTCCCTATCTATCGTAGGCTAGCGATCCTTCTTTCCGCTTCTTTCGATTAATCTTAGACTCCGCTAAACTGTTTAAGTTCTTCCCTAAATTTCTTAAAGCTAGTGTTAATTTTATAGGTTCGTATAGACGCGCCTTTTCCCTTCTTAAAGTACTCGAAGAGGTAAGGCTTAATCTATATAAGGGCCCTTCCCCTAAGTAGGGAGGCCGTATACTGTACCTTAGTGGTTTTATATAAGAAGTACTTAGATTAGAGTCTAATAACGAGTTCTAATTAAGTAATAAAGCTCTTATATTTATCCGAGGATCCGTTAAAGGTGTTAGGGTCCTTAACCTTAAATAATCCTTTAAAGGAAGTAGTCGTCTTAGTTTCTTTATTATCTCTGCTACTAGAGGCTATAGGTGACTTCTTTTCTTTTTCTTTCTAGGGTTTCACTTTAGGAATCGGTTCTTCCTCTAAAACTTCCTCGGGTAAGTTAGGGATGCTTTCTTCCGACGAGGAGGGCTCCTCCTCCTTTGCTGGTTCTGCTAAAGATAACTTAGACGTGTTGCTAACGAGCTGCCTAATCGAAGACCCCGAGTCGCTAGGTCTTCTCTTCTTAACGCTTGCTTAGTCTAACGGTTTATGTAGCTGCTTAGATAGTCTAGAGAACATAAATAAAGCTTATACGTACCTCTACCCCTTACTAGAAGTGGTAGTTAAAGTATTAGGGACACCCCTTAACACTTAACTATATAGAGATAGTAAGGCTTCTAGGATGACTTAAGGTTGGGTTAACTATTACAAGGTTAAGAGATCAATATAAACAGGACTAAGTTATACTAGGTCGGAACTAGTAGAGTGTATAATATGGATTTTAACTACGAAGAGTATCTAAGGAATGTTGCTATAAAATGGCTCGTATATATAACTGTAATGGTCTGTCTTAGTCTGCAGCGGTCTGCTACAGACCGAGCAGTCCTTCACAGACCATATCCTAACCGTATCGGGGTGTCGTCCCCCACGACCCCCTCTAATTGGTCCGAGAAGGCCGCTAACCGCTGTAGGGCCGTGTTTGTCATGTTTGTCTGTTGGTGCTCATGCCAGCGTGTAACAGGAGGCTTATACACGCTATTACCTCGCTTATAGCTAACGTATAAGGTTAGTAAGTCGGGCTTAGTAAATCTAAGGGTTCCGTAGTAGGAACCCTACCCTACCTACCTAGTGGGTATATAGGTTGTTACCTGAGGTCGAAAACCCTGCCCTCACCCTCGGGTGGGGAGGATAGACTTGCTAAAAACCTACCTTACCCCCGCCCTACCGGGAGGCCTAGTTTATACTATCGAGGTTTAAACTTATTTCGGCTTTTAGCTCTTACTAGAACCTAATCTTTTTTCGTAATATCGTATAATTTTACGTATTTAGTACGAATCTTTCGGCTCTTCTCGGCCTTTTCTAATAATTTAAGGTTTACTTCGATTTAAGCGTGTTTTATTATACTTACTCGCTTAATTACTTAATTTTCGTTTTATCTACTTACTAATAGAGGTTATAAATCGTTCTTATTCGTTAGTAGGCGAGGGTAGCGACTATATAATAGAAAATAGAGGGATTACTTTATTCTATTATAGATTCTAACTCTTATAGTAAAGATAGCTTACTATAAGAATTAATTCTAAATTCTAATAGGTTTATTAATTAATATCTTAGTAAGAATATTATTTAATGACTTATTTAAATTTTCTATCTTTCTATTAGTTCTTAAATAGTATAGTATAATAAACTAATAGCGGATTATAAAAATCTTTAGGTAATTCGATAATACCTATCTTACTAGGTTACTACCGTTATCGAATAAGATTTTCTTCGGTAGTTTATATACTATCGTAATATAGTCGTATAAAGCGGTAGCTACTATTTTAGCTTAAGTATTAGCTAGAGAAATAGCTACCGGCTACGTAGTAAGATATTCTACGTAGATTAGAATCTAACGGTTACCTTTAGATGTTTATAAAAGAGGGCTAATTAAGTTAATAGCCTATTAATTAAATAGTTTAAGTTTACTTATCGTTAGAACCTAAGGGTTTTTCGGTTCTTAAAAGGGACGAGACCGTTAGCTATATTAGTACTAAGAGTATACGTATATATAATTCTTAATATCTTTTTTAATATTATATTACTATTTACGTTCCTTAGTAACTTCTTTTAAATTAGAAAATCCTAGATAACTATAACGAGAGTATAGGTCTTCTAGGAAGTCGGCTTAAGCTAGGTAGAGGATATAAGGAGATAGTTAGTTATTTTTAATACGATAGAGATTCTCTTCGTTAGTTTTATAAGAAAACGTAAATTTTATTAATTTTACGTTTTTAGCGATAGTTACGAGTAGTTCTACGCCTTTCGCGAGGAATATCCTTATATAAGCGGTTTAGTCGTCTTTATTATACCCTTTTACTAAGTATAAGTAGGCTACCTTCTTTATTTTAAAGAAGAGAAGAATAGTTATATTTCGTAAGCCTTCTTTTATCTAATTAAGGCGTTAACTAATAGTATTTATTATAATATTATTAGCCTCTTTTTAATACTTAATATTAAGGTTATATTACTAGAATTTATTAATCTAGCGAGCGATTCTTTATAAAATATACTTAACGGTTTATATATATTTTAAACTCTTATAGTTTATATATATTATAATTTCGTAACTATTATCTACGTAATAGTTCTAGATAGTAAGAGCGTACTTTACCGCTAGCAGCTTCTTTTCGTAAATAGAGTAATTAACCTTTACGAAACTAAGTTTTCGTTCGTTAAAAGTAACTAAGTATAGCTTCCTTATAGCTATATTAACTTAGCTAAGCTCGTACTCTAAGGCGTATTCGCTATAGTCTATACTAATAATAAAGGGCCTTATCGTATTCGAAGCTTTTAGAATAAGGCTCTTAGTAAGTAAGCGTTTATATCTTTTAAACGCTACGTTCGCTTAAGTAATTTATACGATTCGGCGATACCGCTTTACTCTTAGCTTAGCGTCGCTTTTCTTTAAAAGTTTAAAAAGGGGTACGGTAATCTTAAAGAAATATCGTATAAACCGTTAATAGTAAGAAGCTAGTTTAATAAATTAGCGAACTTTATAAATATTTTTTAAAATAGGCTATTCTAGAATAGTCTTAATCTTAGAAGCGAGAGGTTTAATAAGTTCGTTATCTACGGTATATTCGTAGAATTCGAGTTAGGAAGTATTAAAAAGATACTTAAATAAGCGCGCGTATAAGTAAGTATTTTATAATCTTTTATAAACCTTTATAATATATTATAGATATTCTTTAAGGCTATTAAAGTAAATAACGATATTATTAAGGTAGATAATAATTAATTTCTTTAGTTATACTTAAAGAGTTCGATTTATAAGACTTTAAAAGGTAGTAGAAGCGTTATATAACCCGAAAGATATTATAAGGAACTTATACTTTTCTTTTTTAGTATTAAAAGCCGTCTTCTCTCGACTTTCGTTATTAACGCGAACTTAATAGTACTTTTACGTTAAATCTATTTTAGATAGGTATCGTACGTTTTTAATTAAATTAAGGTATTCTTAAATTTAAAAGAGGGAGTAATCGTTCTTTTATATTACTATATTTAATACTTAATAGTTAATATATATTCTCTACTTACCTTTTAGTTTCTTAACGAAAATAGTAGAGAATCTTTAGGGGCTTATTAATTCTTAAATAATTCCCTAAACGAGTATTTATTAAATCTATTTTAACTACTCTTTTAGGTAAATAAAGAAAAGGGGGTACGCGTTAATATTTATTAATTTAGCGTTCTCGGTATTAATAGTATATTCGATATATCTTAAGGGAGGTAAGGTTTTAGATAGGTCTTTTTAAAATATAGCTAAGAATTAATTTAATATATATTAAATAGCGCGAAGGTTCGTATCTTTATATATTTATATTTCTTTCTCTTTTATCTTTAACTAATATAATAGCTCTTCCTTTAATATAGTTATAATTCTAGTAATATAAATTAAGCTAGTAGGCTTTCGAATAGCTTTTTTAACTTAAACTACTATTATAAGTTCGTTACTAAAGGCGAATATATTAAGGTATCGCGTTAGAGGCCTAGGCTTAAGATTATATTCGCGGCTAGCTATTATAAGTATTAAGCTTAGGTTATTCTAATTTACTATAGGCTTATACTATCGTAACTAAAGTATTCTTAGAATTAAATTAAAATTAGTAATATCTAGAACTTACGGTATAATATAGTACTTATAGCCGTAGAGATTTATATTATAATTAGTAATACTAAGGAATCGTATTATATTACTATTAGCTACTTATATTTATTCTAGCCCTATTATTTACGGTTATATAAGTAGAGCCGCGCGGTAAATTAAGTCTAAGGAGATATAGTCTTTATCTACCCCTAAATCGACTAGAATTAAAATATTAATTCTTCTTTCTTTATTAATTAATTTTTCCTCTACTATTAAAAGGTTATTTTCGTTAGTTCGAGTTATAAAATAGTAACTTAAGCGGTTTAGTTAGCTATCTTTTATTTTTATCGCCGATTACTATAGTTCTAGGTTAGAAGTAGGTAAGAGTATAGGCCTATTAATTACTTCTTTTATTATTAAGCTATTTAGTTTCCTATTTTAAAGGCGATAGCTTTCTCTTATTAGCCTTATCTAGAGCGAGAGAAATTTCGGGCTTAAAAGCTATTAGAACGCTCTTTTTTTATACTTTAGCGTTCTATTAGTATCGAAGAGCGTTCTTTTAAGAAGCGGTTATTTCTATATTAATAGTATCGCTTAGCGAAATACCTCTTTTTATTATATTTAAAGTATACGCGTATAGTTTTATACTACGTTTTCTAAGTATTAATCCCCTTTTTCGGTCTTTTACGGAATAGTATAGAACTATTTCGGCCGTTATAAGGTTTTAGGATGCTATAAAAGCGACTCGCTAATAGCTCTCGAAATATACTTTCTCCTTTATATTCTCGCGCTAGTTTAAGGGTTTCCTTCGCTCTATCCGCCCTTTAAACGTAATCTTTAAGCGGTAAATCGTCCTATTTAAGGTATTTAACTATTTTAGCGTAGATATATAAGTTTATACCTATCCGTAGAGCTTCCTTTATCTCTTAGGAAGTCTTCGCGGGTATAATCTTTATCTTTAATTTTACTAAATCGATAATAAAGTCTATAATACTTTATTACTCTTAAATTATCTATACCTAATAGTTTCTATATTTTATTTATTTATTAGAATCCTTAAAATAGTTATTTAACTATTTTAAATACGAATCTATAATACGTATTTTATTAGTAGCTATCGCCTTAAATAGCTAGCGAATAGAGTTACTTAAGAAGGTTTAGGCTAATTAGATAGCCTTAGTTTTATTAGACTATATATTACGAGTATAATAAAATTAAAACTAATCTCGTAATTTTTATATATAGGTATTAAGTTTATTACTTAATTAATTCTTATTATATATAAACGAGTTTTTTACCTTCGGCTTCTATATTCGAGTAGCCTTAGGTTTATATAGAGTAAGAGAGATATTATTAAATAAATTACTAAGATCTTAAATAGTATAACTATTACTATTTAAAGTATTATTTATTCGTTAAACTATTATCTAATAATTTTAAAGTACCTATTATCTCTATTAGAATAGAATTTAATTTTATTATTATAGTTAAATAAGTATCTAAAAGAGAAATTTTATATAGTTTCTTATAGTATATAATACTTATATTATTTAGTCGGTTAAGGTTTAGAATAAACTAAACCTAGGTATAGTATAGGTTAAGGTCTCGCTAAAAGAGTAAAAAGTAAGGTCTATTAGGTACGTTTAGTAAGGGTTATTTAGCGTTTCGTAAAACTCCTCGGTTTTCCTTAACGACCTAAATAGTACCCTTATATTAATTAACTCCTTACGATTCTTAAATTATTCTATATAAAGGGAGAAATAAATATAATTAGATACCGTTTAACCTTCGCTAGAGTAATTAGGCTTTCTATTTAATTATAGCTAGTAATATTTAAGGGGTAGTTATATACTACCTCTCTTATTTAGTAAATTATTTTAGATCTCGTAAAAGAATCTATTTCTTATTAATTCCGGTCGAATAAGAGTAACTCTAAGGTAGGTCTTAGTAAAATTTTTATATTCCTTAGCGAGTCTTAGTACTCTTACCGTATACTCTAGAGGTTTAATTAAATTATTATACTTTAAGGTATTCTTTTAGGGTTACTCGTACTCCTATCGAATTCGATAGAGTCTATTATTCTATAGCTCGTTATTAGTAATAGTATCTTGTTACTTCGGTTCTCGTCGTCGCCCTTAAGATTAATATAACACTTCTCGAGGGCGACGCTAGGGTCGCGTTAGAGTTTATATATTAGTCGGTAATTCGGTGTTTTAAAACGAGAGGCGTTACTACTAAATATGAAATCTAATAAGGAATGTGTAATTATCTAAACTAGAAATAAGCGCTTAGTAAGGCCGCTTTAAGTATAAAATAATACGCGCTAAGCGTAATATAACACGTTTAGCATCCTTTTAATGACGTTGGATAAATGCCGCGGTCGTATCTAATCTTAGTGGCTGCAAGCGGCAAGTTCTGTCTGGACTGACAGTAGAGACCAATCATTATAATATCCAGATCTTGAGCGGTCAGAAGCATGTCACTATAATCGATTGTGAAGCACTATCTGTTCCAGACGGCTCACAGGTCAGGTGATGGATACGGAGTAATCTAGTCTATTCCGCGACCGCCGATAACAGTCACAAGGCTGACAAGCATGCCGATTTAGACTGGCTTCAATATACGTTCTTCTAGTCAGCTCGATTCGCGGTGATGACTACAGCAGCACTGATACCATATTGAAGGCAGTCGTGCCAGAAGGTGAGCCCGTGACGGATGATGCAGGAGATACGACCATCAATCGAGGACGTAGCTGTTGTAGTCATTACTTAGCACCAAACACTTGTGAAGGGTCTGTCCAAGAGGACGGCAGTACAATTCAAACGGCAAGCACCCCCAGCCAAAGCAATTCTTCCCGTATGCACTTGCATTTCACAACGTATCTTTTAAGAGAGCCCATTGGAAGGTTCGTAATTCGTTCATTCATTCAGCCGAGTCCAGTTGTCCGTGACCGTAGTGCTCTCGTGATTCCATCTGGCATCATTGAGTTCTTAGTAGTCATCTCCGCGACTCACAACCTCTTTTACATTCGGCCTCAGCAAAATTGTATGCTCAAACTGTGCCGTATAGCATCCTTTTTGATCCACCAACGGTGGATAATCCTGCACAATGCCTGCACTGACAAGACTGTTCAAGCCAAGCAGATATTTCTCATGTCCCAGCCGGTCCAAGTATCTCCTACACCACGGCAAGGTCCCGAAATTCTTCTTGATGACGTTCAGCAACGTCTTCGCACTTGCAACGCGCAGCGGGACATTCGGCGCGTCGGGGCGAAGAGCATAGTGAGACACCTCCATATCGTCTTGGACGAATCCTCGTCCTGTGCTGCCGAAAGTCTCGATGGCGAAGATCTCGCCTTCTTCCATTTTCGTTTGGTCGTTGCTTTTCACGATCGGTACACTCTTACCACCGTGGATCGATCCCTGTATGATATCATGCCCATTCAGATTTCGAATCGCTTTCACAGGATACGTCTTTCCCTCGATAGTGACTTCGTAACTCTCCATCGCTTCCTGGATCGCAGCTCCAATGTCCCCGACTCTCACATCAATGCCCGCCTCTCTTACACCCGTATTCGTCGCATCCTTCACCGCCGCCAACAGATTATCATAGGTTGGGTCCCAAGTCATCGTAAACGCACTGTCCACGATTCGTTGATTGATGTGAACTCCAAAATCAACCTTGAGCACATCCTTCTCCCCCACTACCCACGGTTTGCTCGTAGTATTGGGAGAATAATGCGCAGCACAATGATTAATACTCAACCCCGTTGGGAAGCCAACTCCAGCAATCAATCCATCGCCCTCCTCGAGTCCCTGATGCCCCGTAAGCGCCCGTGTACAATCCTCAATCCCATTCGCTATCTCATGAAGCGTCATACCGGGCTTGATGTTCCTCTGCGCCCAAGCCCGTGTCTGCCTATGGATCTCAGCGCCCTGTCTGTATTCGCTGAGGAAGTCATTCCGTGTGCGATCTAGATGCCGCTTCTCCTCGCTCGTAGTCCTGTACTGTTGACTGCCGGCGTATTCCACCTCCTGTCCTGCGGGATACGTGTTGTTCGGGAAAAGTTGAGCCACCGGCACTCTTGGCGGGTCAGACTGGACTTTTGCGCCGGCGGTGCCCTTCTTCTTCTTGGGCTTCTTCTTTTTCTTCTTCTTCTTTTTGTCGCCCGTGGCCGCGGTATTTGGCGCCCCGGTGCCGTCGAGGGCATCGTCATCGTCATTGTCATCGGAGTCTTGATCTGAGGCGTCTGCGGCGGTGGTTGCTGCGGTGCCGTTTGCTTTCGACGCGGAAGATTTGTCGGCGGCCGAGCCGTTCATTTTCAGCTCACTGAGCTGGTCTGCTACTTTGGCTGCCATGGTGAGACTCAAGTCTTGAGGCTCACTCAGTGGGCAGGGACAGGACTAGAGGAAGATGGTCGAGGGCTGGAGGTGGGGTTGCTGATCCAAGTTGCCCTACCCAAGGCAACAAACAGAGGCTGGCTACAGGTCACGTGAGTGTTATGACCGCCAGTACTTCACGCAAGCTACAAGCTAATATTCACACAGAGCATTGGCACAGAGATTTGACAAACCAATCCGCGTTGTTACACACGCTGCAAAGCTGCCACTTACACTGTCATCGATCAGTTTGTAGGCGCTGACACGAGGGGTCGTTTGAGGTCGACCCCACAAAACTCCCCTTGCGTTCATCTGGAGGTCACTGCTCGATCTGAAAATGCTGGTGGTCATCGACGGCGGATAGAAATGGAGAGCTGTATTTTCTCGCGTCGACCGAGGTGTAGATGGTCCCGAAATCTCCGGATTCAGCATTCCGAACAATAGCTACGTAAAGCTCCGCGAAGGCTTGCTATTCCATGAATCAACAATGACTGCAAGATATACTGGAAGCTAAGTTCAGGCGAGGAGCACTTGGTAGCAAGTTTCCCGCACCTACTGCCACGACCAGATCTTCTCCTCTCTTGCTTGCTACGCGTACGAAATCAGAAAGCCCAGACAGCTCACTACATAGCAGTGCGCAGCTAGTTGCAAACACGGAGTCAGTCGGGCAAACCAATTTCACTGCTGCATACTTGCTCCATCGATCTTATGATACCTGTCCTCCGCCACACCGTTTGCCCAGGACTTGTTGTAATACTCGTCAATCTTGGTTATACCCCTGCCTGGATCGACCTCCAGCACAAAGCAGACATGACAGGTAAAGTGTTTACCGTTGGCTTTAACAGCGACTTCCCCGTCCGGTCTCACAACATCGTTCCGACAGCATCCTACCCAGATAGCTTTCCACACGGCTCCCGAAGACGCGTGGTGAAGCGCCTGGAACTCGATCAGTCGGCGCGTCCGCAGTCTCACCAGCCCAGGAATGCAATTCGGCCACAGTAGTACTCAGCTTGACTTTTGTGTCAAAAGGCTGGTTGCAGTGATTCCATGCTTTGTGCAGACTGAGCACTTCGTGTCCCGCCCTTTGGATGTGAAAAGCGTGGTCAGTCCACTGAATGTTGGGGCTATATGCGGATAGGAAGCTCTATTTGGCTTCCTCGTTGTCTAGCTGGTTGCTGAAGTCGCCTATGAATTTCATGATCATGTCCGTCACTTGTCTCCGTCCAGCTTCTATCTCATCAATGTCGGTCGACATTTTGAGCTGACAAAGTCGACAGCGTTTTCTTCACTACCTGCAACGTTGAGTCGCGCGAAGGTGGAGTTACGATGTGCTCTGATGCTGAGCGAGGCAAGCCAAATACAGACTCACAGGCTGGGACATATCCATGGATTGAGCCTCGGCTGAATGAGCAGCTGAATATCTGCGATAACTCCACGTTCACCGTTAGCCTAATCAGGAGTTTGACCTGGCCAGGCATAAATGGAACATCCTGGCCAGTATCGAAGCATTCTTTGCGCCAAACCTCATCGTAGAACGAGCCAGGTTGGCAGAACCGGGCGTGCTGGTATTGGAACCTACATATAGAGAGCGCGAGGCCGGAAGTGTCACACGAAAATATACAAAAATTCTCAAACCTTCTACATGACCCTTCCCGAGATGTTTACTTGTATTAACACCAAAAGACTATATTGCTGGTCAGAGCCTCAACACGTGACCTACCCGGAGTCTGCAAGCCAGCCCCAAGTTGCGGCGATCACTTTGACGCTTGACGCCTCGTTTGTCAGGCTTCAAGCTCCGAAGTATTGACATCATTCTTAGCTCGGATACGTGCTGGGGTTTGTAAATCAGAAACCAGAAACTTTAGAGCAGCCGCTCCATACCATCCTCGTCGTGACCCTCTTCTTAGACAGTCTCTACAGCGCATCAAGCATGAGGCATGAACACCTGCCTGCCTCTCTCTGCCACTCGCTCGTTGGCAAAGGCTGCACAATGCCCAGCACCCGTTCATAGCACTCGACTCGCCACCGAACTCCTGCGGCTCCCCATCTGCACGCCATTCCGCCCGCCGCAATGCTGCTCTTTCACCACAGGCCCAAGGCTCCGCGCAGAAAAGTCGCACTATGAAGTCCTCGACGTGCCACCAGACTGCAGCAAAGCCGACCTCAAAAAGCGCTTCTACGTGCTCTCCAAGGAGACGCACCCGGACGTCAACAAAAGCCCCAACGCAGGCGACCGCTTCGCCGAAGTCTCAGAAGCCTACGCCGTGCTCGGCAACGACGAGAAACGGCGCCGCTACGACCGCGACGTGATGCCCCGCTTCACGCCCGCCCATTCACGCAGTGGCGGAAGAACGCGTTCCGGCACATACGCAGGGTCGCGGCCTGCGACGGGGCTGAGCAAAAGACGGGGAGCGTTCCGCGGCCCGCCGCCGTCGTACTACCAGTCTGCGGCGCGGAGTCAAGAAGAACACGCGCGGCGAGAGCAGGAGGCGTACAACGCCGGTGCGCACGCGGGCCAATTCAACGCCGGCCAGTACGCTGCGGATGGGATGTGGGATCCGACGTTCAACCCGACGCCGGTGTACAAAACGCAGTCGGCGGAGGATGCCAGACGGCATTCACGGCGGCAAGCTGAGATGGCGGCTGCGCAGCAATATGCCGAGGAAGAGAGTCATTTCTGGGCGAGATTTATTATCGTCTCGGGAGTGGTGGCATTTGGTGTTGGGATAGGGACAATCATCAACCGGATGAGTAGTGCGCCGAGGGGTGGCCTTTTGAAGGGTGATGGGAGCAAGCGACACCCCGGGGGTAAGGAGCTGGCTGCGGCGAAGTGATGTTTGATTCCAACCGCATGAGTAGCGAGTGCGAAGCATTAAAGCCGCACAAGATACAAATCAACTATCTATTCAGCATGCAGAAGATCGCTGTCAACGGTCGGACGCATGCCATACTTTGGAAATTTCTCTTTCTGAGACTGTCCTCAACAGGGCGCAGGTAGCCAGGAACGGAGCACGACGAGGTACATTGTCATAGATGGGCGGCCTTTGCAATAGTCACATGCTGTTCACGTACATGTCATATCGTAATTTCTCAAAGAGACAATAGATCTTGAACTGCTAAACTGAATGTCTAGACGCTCAATTGAGATACAGAATTTACCTGCTAGCAAGAAACAGCCTGCTCGCACACACTCTCCCATTTTCCGGAGTGCTCAATGCTCGCACATGCTCGGAGGGGTCGCATGGTTCTATAGATCTTGTGTACATTTATGAGACACTCCAAATGCCGCCCCGGGTTTTGAAATCCTGGTCCGCTCAACCCTCAAAGGTGAAGGAAGCGCCAACCTTGTGCTTCGGCTCCTGGAAATTCTGGGTGTCGAGGGAAGTGCCGAGACCAAGAGTCACACCGGTGCTAAGCTTGACATTGTAGGCGAGAGCCGCGATACCCTTGTCGTTGATCTTGGCCTGCAGGAACGGTAAGCACTGAGTTACTATGTGAGGTGATATTTCTTACCTTGACAAACGAGCTAGGATCAAGCTTGTACTTGGTAGCAACCTCAAGACCAACGTTGCTTCCAGCGTTCGAATCCCAGGTAGCCTTGGCGCCAGCCTCAACCTCCGTGTTGACCTTGTGGTAGTAAGCAGCAGAGAAGATGCTCAGATTGTTGGTAGCAGTAATAGTAGCGGCATATGTAGCCTGTGAGTAGCCAGCAGCCAAAGCATATCTTGTGATGGCGGCCTTGCCAACATCGTAGCCACCTTCAGCACCGACAACCCATCCCTCGTGGCCAACTGTAGCATCGAAAGTCGCAATGGGGCCCTTGAAGAGGTCGGTGAAGAGCCGAGTGTTGACTGACGGCTGCTTGTAATAGAGGTTGAGCTTGCCGCCATAGCTGGACTTGGCTGGGAGGTAGTTGGTCAGGATCTCGGCTTTGAGGCCCTTGGTCAGGTTGTCCTCGAGCTCGATTTTGGTGTCGAGGGAGTTGGCGGTGGTCCAGCCCTGGGTCAATGTGAGACCTGCCCGTGTATTAGTTTCTACACTGGATTTCTTTTGCGCGGCGTTACGTCTCACCTGAAGCCTTATCGGAGTATTTGCCCTCGAGCTGGGATCTTCTATTAGAATGGGATATACGAAAATTGTTCCTTCTTATTGTGATGCCTACCGATCCAGTGATTGGGCCATCATGTGCGGATCGACCCTTGACGTTAAAGTCGACGCCATTCGGTGCTTTGCTCTTGACCTCAAGCGCAGCAGCTGTGGTGTGGTAAAAGTCCTTGTTCAGCAGCTGGAGCTCACGTTAGCACGCCGGAAGCAAGTCGGAAGGAGGGTATTCGCTGACATCGTTGACAGGCTTAGAGATGTCCGAAAAGGGTACCGGGATGGCCATTTTGAAAGAAACGCTATGTAGTCGATGAGAAGAATCGGAGAGGTGGTAGGGGAACCAATTTGTTGTGAGCTGGGAAGTTTGGAAAGGTTTCAGGTGCAGGTGCAGGTCGGTCGCAGTTGCAGGAGAAGCCGGTTTAGGGAAGCTCGCGATTTTTCCGGAGACGTAGCGTCAGAGAGAGTCCACAATCCACCCGAGTCGGCCAAAGAGCCAATAGGAGACGAGCTTTCCATCAGGTGTTCTGAGTCCACTTTCGCTTTATTTTGGCACATTCTTGTTCTTTGGTATCGATCGTCACTAAGAAAATGCTGCAAGGTCTTACTGTACAGGCGCGTCAAAACAGCGCGGCACGGAGCAAGGAGCAATAGGGACATCGTTTTTTCCGGATGGTCACTTCGTCTATATGTAGCACTGTAATTTGTACCAGGTCTTTCTTCTAGCTTCTGTCGCTAGCAAGCCCACATTTGTGGAATCCGCACTACGCTGGCATCGAGCGCAGCCTTAGCTTTTGGTTGCGATGATCCAAACGACACTCCAAAGAACACCAAGCTTTGCAAGGTCTCCAAAATGCAATAAACATCAACGCTTTCGGTGCTTATCACTCAGCTAATACCTGCCCAAAGTGATACAGCCGAAACAACTCCGCCTGCGCTCTGACCCGGATCTCGTGCTCACGCCACGTCATTGTACTTCGCGTTGTGTGTCGAGATAGCCCGTCCTGAAGGGTCCGTCTGCTTCGACCAGGTCGGTGTCCACCTCATCACAGTGCTCGCACAATACGGCGGGAAGTGCTGATCAAACATAGTCCTGTACCAGTAGGCCTCCTTGCTGTCTGGAATGTCGCTGCCCCATTCAGGCCTGGGGTGCTTCATCATTTCGTCCGTGACATGAAGCTCCGCGTTGTCCTTGAGCGCGTCGATCCATCCATATCCGACGCCGTCGCTGAACTGCTCTTTCTGTCTCCAGAGAATGTGATCAGGCAGGTATGGCTTCACATCTGGCTCGTCGGTTGTATCGAAGGCCTTTCGCAGGATGTACTTCTCGATTCTGTCCTTAGTGATCATCTTCTCTTGCGGGTCGATGTTCATGCAGACCTCCAAGAACTGTTTGTCCAGGAAGGGCACTCGCGCCTCTAGACCCCAAGCCGACGTGGACTTGTTGGCTCGGAGGCAATCTGCCAGGTGGAGATTTTTTACTCTTCTCACCGTCTCCTTATGGAATTCAGCCTTGTTGGGCGCGGCATGGAAGTATAGGTATCCTCCGAATATTTCATCGCTTCCTTCTCCTGACAGCACCATCTTCACCCCCATGGCCTTGATCTTTCGGCTCAGGAGGTACATCGGCGTGGAGGCTCGGATCGTGGTCACATCAAAGGTCTCAAGGTGGTAAATGACGTCGCTGAGTGCGTCAAGGCCTTCTTGAATTGTAAAGGTAAAGTCGTGGTGTTTCGTGCCCAGGAATCTGGCAACCTCGAGTGCAGCTTTTGTGTCGGGAGCCCCTGGCAACCCGATCGAGAAGGAGTGCAGCTGAGGGAGGAAAGTGACGGTGCTAAGCTCATTGTCGTCGTCAATTCCCACGAGATCGTTCTGGCCATTTTCTTTGTAGCCGTTTGTCTGCGCACTTGCGACTGCCTGCTGCCGGAGGGTCTCGCGCTGCGCAATTGACGCAGTCAAGCTAGAGTCGAGACCGCCCGAGAGAAGCACACCGTAGGGCACCTCAGCCATGAGTCGTTTCAGCACGGATCGCTCCAAGGTCTTTCTGATCAGCTTGTAATCTATTGGAGTCTCTGGCACCCTGTCGCCATCCCACCAGGTGGGTTCAAAATACCTCGTGATGTTGTCTGTCTTGGAATCGTATACGTGGCCCGGTGGAAAGTAGTCGATCTTGTCTGTCACTGGCGCAAGAGCCTTTAACTCGGAAGCGAAGTAGACGGCGCCTGGGGTCTGGCTGTTACGACCAATGTAAAATGAGGTGATTCCAATCGGATCTCTTGCAGCTATCGTTCGATCTTGGTTCTTGTCGTAGAGCACAAACGAGAACATGCCGTCCAAGTACTTTGGCGCATCAATGCCGTACTGTTGATACAGCGGAATGATGACCTCGCAGTCCGAGTGGGTCTTGAAGTTGTAGGGGGTCTTGATAGTCTTCCGTATTATTCTATGGTTGTAGATCTCGCCATTGACAGCGAGCGCAATTGTGTTGTCCTCGTTGACCAGTGGCTGAGCGCCAGAGTCGACGCCAACGATGCTGAGACGCTCATGGCACAGGATCGTGTTGTTCCCGGTCCAGTTGCCCGACCAGTCCGGTCCTCGATGTCGCAAGCACTTTATACATTGTAAAGCTTTGGTCTTGAATTCGGCGATCTGAGGGTGGCTAGCTTGAAGTCAGCAAACGTCGTTGCGAGTACAAGAAGGATATACCCATGGCAAGCAAAGATGCCACACATCTTGGGATCTTGGAGGCCTGATGAGGAGAAGTGACAGAATGCAAGAGAGGGAAGAGGAAATGGCAATTCTACGCTGCAAGGTAAATACGCAAGGATGAGTCAAGAATACAGAGGAGAAGGGAGAGGAATGACATGCATATGGCACCAACGAGATAAGGATTGCAATGGACAGTGGACAATGGACACAGTGGGCAGTGGGATGTCTCGAGGCAAGAGCATTTTCATTTCGTCTTCACACTGATTCCCGCCTGGAAAATATTGTGTGGAGCGTCATAGGTCGGCGGAACGAACGCTGGAAGATCATCTCCACCAAAAAATGGGAAAGGTCAAAGGCACGCGACAAGGGCATCTGTTAGCATTTTGCTTCCGGCAGCAATAGAGGAGGAGCGGCATATGGAAGGTGAAGGCTCGGATTGGATTTCGCGCTCGGCGTTCTTAACTAATAGCCCCGCAGCTGATGTATCGCGCGGCCTATCGACCCACGTGCGCACGGCAGGCGAGAATTTATTCAAACACCCCCACGCCTGTCCCAAATAGGCACCGCAGCCTTTCACGCCGAGAGAGCTGAAGCCTTTCCTTCTGATGCACCGGCTCTATCCCGCTGTTCCTATGCACCTAGTAATTCGTGGCTCGTAATCCATGACTCTCATAAAGCTAGCAGACAATTCCTATACGCCCTGCGCCCTGCTATTGACACTGATATGCCCGTGGTGGAGGTCGGGAGTAGAGCTCAGGGAGCTGGATTGTCCTTCACCACCGACTTGATCTTCCTTTCGTAGGCGACTTTGTCCTTCTTGAAGAGATTGTAAGCCTCTGCTTGTGCTGGAGACTCGGGATTCGGGTCGTTGAGCAGATCTTGAATGCCCAGTAGAATCTGCTTGATGGTGATGGCCGGCTTCCACCCTTCCTCCTCATTCAAAATTGACAGACACACCGTGCCAGATGGGTAGACATTCGGATGGAAGAGTGGTGGAACGAACTTGCCTGGCCTGTGTTAGTACATGACGCTGCTACGCTCTCCTCTGTGCTTCGTGAGGCTTACATTTCGGTGGCTTCGTTGGGTACTCGTCCGGGAACGTCATGGTCAGCTTGAACAGTCCTCCTGCCCAGATTGTGTTGGCCCTCCCTGGGATGCCGACGTCCCACACTTTCAGGTCTGTCACACCGTTTGCGCCTCTCGCTGGTTTGGCGAAGAATCCAAACGGGTGGTCCTTGCGCCACTGTTTGCGCTCCTCCTGGAGTCGGTTGATACACAACGACATGCTGTCTTTGCCTAGAGACCTTTCTACAATTGTTCTGGGAAATGCCGCACGGTATACTGTAGCTGCTGCGACGGTTCCAGCAACTGGGAGTCGTGCCCTGCAAGCGCAGCCTCGGATGTTACAATAAACGAGAAACAAGGCAAACGTCCAAGAAAGGATACGCGCGACTCGGTCTGGGCTTTGACGTGTCTCGAGTCTTGGTAAGACCCGCCAGTTCTCGCTCCCTGTCAATCTTCCTTTACACGTGTCTCAATAAGTCGAAGTCGATCTCCTTCAATTATTCGTTTCGCCAATCCCTGAGTCCTTCATGGCCAATTCTTGTTTCTGCAGCATGACGTCCTTGTCAGATCACATTAAAATTGATTCCATGGACTGTCGCTATGGACATAACTTTAGCATCCCAGCAGGCATGTGCTCGTCTTGCTGTTGTCGTAGGTATTCGTCCTTTCGATAATCGTGCCCTGCCGTAGTCATGGCCGACATTCAGTACCTCACGCAAAAAGAAATCGACGATTTCATTGCCCAGCTCGACAAAGACAATGACGGCTGTATTTCCTATAGTGAGCTAGAACAGAAGCTGGACCAAGTATACAAAGAGCTACAGCCCGAGCCGAGGGCGCACAACTTGCACCACTCGTCGCGAAAAGATGTCCAGCGACATGAATTTCTTCGAGCTATGCTTGGCACAGACAATGACAAGATCCCCGCCAAAGACTTTGCCGAGATCGTCAAAACATGGCAGATACCGTCAATGGAACGGGAAAAGCAGACAGAGAAGGAGGGACTCCAGTACCTGAATAACATCACCTGGGCGCGAAAGCTGAGAGCAATGTGGGAGGTTGAAGGCCCTGAGTACTGTTTTGTTGCTTTCGTTGTCAGTGCTCAGATTGCACTTGGTGTCTGGCAGTGTGTCAAGTATGCCACCGGGCCACAATATCAAGCTGCTTTTGGTTGGGGGGTCGCCTTCGCCAAATTCAACGCCGGAGCACTTTATCCGACACTATTCTTCCTGTTGCTCAGCATGTCCAGGTGGTTCCAAACTTTTATGCGGAAATCCTACTACGTGTCGAGGTTCATCAATTCTGACAAGAGTCAGAGCTTCCATATCTACATTTCCATATGCGCTATCTGTTTGGCTACCCTTCACGCCATCGGTCATTTGAGTGGCACCTTCAACTTTGGCTCACGCGCCAATCGCCAGGACGCCGTGGCAGCGCTTCTGGGTCCCGATGCTGTGCCCCGACCCTATATCGCATATGTTCGATCACTGCCTGGCTGGACTGGCCTCACTGCCCTAGGCATATTGTGGGTCATTGGCCTCCTCAGCACGCCTCAAATCCGCAGCAAGTCCTATGAGATCTTTCAGCTTGGCCATCTTCTGATGTTTCCGTTTATTGGCCTCATAATGGCTCATGGTGGCTTGGGTCTGCTCCAATTCCCGATTATGGGTATCCTGTTGGCTATTCCCACCTTGCTGATTATTCTCGAACGAACGGCTCGAATTCTTTCCGTCTTTCATAAGATACCAGCAAAATTTGAGCTTCTTGATGAAGAAACAGTGACGATTACATGCGCAATTCCCAAGCGGCGACTTTGGAACTACGAAGCCGGTCAATACGTCTTCCTTTGCGTGCCACAGCTCTCGTACTTTCAGTGGCACCCCTTCACGATCTCGACTTGCATTGGCCGCGAAATGCAGCTTCATATCAAGACAGACGGTGACTGGACTTCAAAGCTTCGACATATCGACTTCAAACATGTAGCGATCGATGGGCCTTTTGGTGCACCAGCACAGCGCTTCTATGACTTCGACCAGACGATAATCGTGGGTGCTGGCATCGGTGTTACGCCATTCAGCGGTATCTTGAATGATTTGCAAACCCGCGAGGACCACGATTGGGTCAGACGTCGAGACTCCACCTCCTCAAATGAGTCCTCATCGTCTGACGAAACCCAAAATGTGCGCACCGTACGTCAAGCCCCTCGACCAAGCACGACCGATAGGACAGCAGCTCTAGTCACAACAACTACATCCCCCCAAAATTATACGCCACCGTCTCTTGCTTTACAGACTCCTGGCTCTCAACCAATCCAACCCCTAAACTTCAGCGACGCCGAGAAACGCACCCTTGCCAAGGGCCAATTGGTAGACTTGGCCCTGTACCGCCGCACAGATTTCCACTGGATAGTACGCGATAAGAATCATCTCCTCTGGTTTAGTGGTCTTCTCAACAAAATCTCGAATGGTGAACATTCTCCCAACTTGGACATCCGGCTCTATCCGCACCTTACGAAGAAATTCAAAAACCCGCCCGTCTCACTCCACATCTACCGTTGCTTGCTGGAGAAGCATCGTACGGAAAATCAACCTATCTCCCCACTGACAGGCCTGATTGCACCGACCCACTTTGGAAGGCCAGACTTTCCGAAGATCATGGACCAGCATTACCAGGAGATGCTTCAGCTGTTCGAGAAGGACAAGCAGAGGAGGAGGAGAGTTGGCGTCTTCTTCTGCGGTGCGCCAGTGATTGGTGCGCAGCTTGCGGATCTGAGTCATCAGATGACGCTGAGAGGTAGGGAAGACGGAAGTGAGATTGAGTATCGTTTCCAGATTGAAGTGTTTGGTTAAATCCATGTACGATGCCTGGGTTGGCTTGCAAGCAAAAGAGACCATTTGTCTTGTTGCAACTCCGTAGCGATAGACTAGTTATGTGATCATTGACCCTACGAATTGCAACAGTAGCTATTGGTAATCCCCAGACGGAAGGTGGCCCTGGAGAAGGATCTATAAATGGAGTGCCTGAGGCATTTGGCAATGTTGGCTCACTGCTTTCATTTCAGCACTGCTTCACGTGTAGCTCTCGAGCTAGCATAGATCGTAAATTATACATGAGTCCTGCATTGATGCATCCATCGTTGACGTCTTTTGGTGAACAGGAAGTGGTGGTTGGAGTAGCGAGGGCAGTAAGACATTCTTGGCAAAATTAATTTTTTGGAAGCTTCGTGATCGCCCTCTGAGGACAGTCATGACCTACACAACCGCAAAAACACTACCGCTGTAACTAAACACCACGATTTTGGGACTCAACATCGCTGCGTGGCCACATTTTGTGTCTAGACACTCTCTGCTTTACGATCATTTTGTACTGCAAGAGTTTACCGCGCTGACAGATTAAGCCCAAACCTTTCCTGACTCAAGCGCGCCAAGACATCGAAGCTTTGCGCGCTTTCAGCGCAATCGGCCACTCTTAGCACTCGATTCGGAAAACTTTGGCCAAAAATACTGCAAGCAAGAAGCTTTAGATTCACACAGCCGGCGTGAAGGATCCAGCATATCGACTTTTACCACCATCTGAACAGGCACTCGCTCTTAGAATACCCCGGCTCCGACCTCGCACCGAAATGTCAACCTTTGGCTCCTACTTTCGTGTCACAACCTATGGCGAATCTCACTGCCGCAGCGTCGGCTGCATAGTCGATGGCATCCCACCAGGCATGCCCCTCACAGAAGCTGACATCCAACCACAAATGACGCGGCGTCGACCGGGGCAATCAGCGTTAACCACTCCACGTAACGAAAAGGACAAGGTCGAGATACAGTCTGGCACTGAATTCGGTGTCACGCTCGGCACCCCGATTGCCATGATCGTGCGGAATGAGGACCAACGACCACACGACTACGGCGGTGGTGGAAAGAAGGATATGGATGGGTTTCCGCGACCCAGTCATGCCGATTTTACATACTTGGAGAAATATGGCGTGAAGGCCAGTAGTGGTGGCGGAAGGAGTAGTGCGAGGGAGACCATTGGCAAGTACCTTCTTACCTCATAATGCCTTGCAAAGACAGCTAACAGATTTCGCACAGGCAGAGTCGCTGCAGCAGGAATAGCAGAAAAATACCTTGCCCTCTCCCACAACATCGAGATCGTCGCCTGGGTCAGTAGCGTCGGCAGCGAACACCAGTTTCTTCCCACACCTGAACACCCAACCTACAGTACCCAACCCGCCTTTCTCAAACTCATCGACACTATCACCCGCGAACGCATCGACGGCGCAGGTCCCATCCGCTGCCCCGACCCTGACCCTGCCAAACGAATGACAGCCATGATCGAAAAGTTCCGCGACGCCAACGACTCCATCGGCGGCACCGTCACCTGCGTCATACGAAACTGCCCCATCGGCCTCGGCGAGCCGGCATTCGACAAGCTAGAAGCCCAACTCGCCCACGCCATGCTGAGCTTACCCGCAACCAAAGGCTTCGAAATCGGCTCTGGCTTCGGCGGCTGCGAGGTCCCTGGGTCCCAGCACAACGATCCGTTTGTCACAACCTCGTCGGGCAAACTGATCACCAAAACGAACAACAGCGGCGGGATTCAAGGTGGCATCTCTAATGGCGCGCACATCTATTTCCGGGTCGCGTTCAAACCGCCGGCCACGATTGGGCAGGCGCAGCAGACGGCGCGCTATGACGGAGAAGACGGGACGTTAGAGGCCAAGGGACGACATGATCCTTGCGTTGTGCCGCGTGCGGTGCCGATCGTGGAGGCGATGAGCGCGTTGGTTGTTATGGATGCGTTGATGGCACAGGTGGCCAGGGAGGGCGTGAGGCGCAAGCTGCCCGCGCTGCAGGAGAAGGGGCTGAGCACGTTACCTGTGCAGGGGAGTGGGACGAACGCGACGGGAAAGGACGTGCAGGATGTGATCAACGGAGTTACGAAGTAGCCATGACGCTTTGTGGAAAGGAAAAGCATGCTCAGATAGACGATTCTGGTACATATGCTGCAGACGTATTCTCGACTGAGTTGTTTCGCAATCCTTGATTTACCCAGAGACTGGGACTTGCCGATTGCATCATCTACCTACTTCAGCACCAACTCTGCAGTCCCGCTCTCACCGACCTCGAAATACAAATGACTCCCTAACGGTCGCCTCTGCACCTGGATATGCCTGTGACCTTCCTCCTCCACCACCTCGTAGTCCTCCCCGCTAACACTCACCATCCCACTCCTCTTCTTCGCCACACCCTCGGCGCTCCCGCACCATCCTCTTGGATATTTCAATGTCATAGCCCCATCCCTCACCACATGCTTGCTTTCCGTGAAACACAGCGGCTCGATCTTGTAGTAGCTGTCCACGATCGGCGGAAGGATATCGATGTTCACTTCGCCCTCTTCGACGTCGGTGTCGATGTAGTTATGCTGAATGCCCTGCCATTCGTAGAAGGCCCAGTAGGGAAGCAGTGTAGCGTTGATCTCGCCGTACTTTGTGCGCAGAGTCGTGATGCTGCTGTGCATCAGTGTTGCGCTGATACTGCCGGCGTGGCTCGTGATCGTCGTTGTCCCATTGCGCAGCGAGAGGAGGGCAGGGTCGAGGGGGGTGCGGATGCGGATGTCGCCCCGTTCAGAGCGGGCTGTCAGGTCGTCGCACGTTGTGGGGCCAGAAGACCAGCGTTTGGGAAACAGGTTGATGTCGGTGGATTGATGGCGGGTTTCGAAGGAAATGGAGGAGGGGAGGGACCAGGTGCCGTTGATTGAGCCCTGGCGGGAGAATATGGTGATGCTGTGGGCTGTGAATTTGAGAAGATCTTCACTACCAGTGGTAGGGTCGTGGAGGGCGCTGGTGATGGAGCCGAAGTCCGAGTAGATTTTCATGTGAAATGCTTCGTACCAAAGACCGGGCCAGAATTTCATGTCTAGATACCTAGTGATTATGGATGTGAGACCGAAGGAGACGGTATGAGGGCGTATGAAGATTATGACAGTCACTTCGATGTCGCCGTTGCTGTGATTAGGGTTTGCTGATGGACTTTCACCCGGAGTAGAGCTTGCAGAAGTGATATAAAGCTCGTTGTCGTTCTTCACGTATGAATCTACCCTGTCTATCGCTGTTTCGTCATTTGATGAGGTCCTAACCAGGATTTCAAAGCTGCGCGGTTGGTTGATGTCCCCTGCAACAAGGTAGACGTTGCCAGTAACGCTGAACCCGATGAGCTCAGTAAGAGTGAAAAAGTCTGGGCGATGGCGCCAATCAACATCAAAATAAAAGAAGACATCGCGGGTAAAGAGTTTTCCTGAGCTCAAGTGTAAGATCGCATCCGGACATTGCTTAAGCAAGGCCTCCTGCGTTACTGTGCACTGCACGAGACGTTGCCAGGTCACAATGAGAAGGAGAGCTGTATATTGCCTAGCAGACGATGTGAACATGGCGAGCAGATTATTAGGCAATTTGATCTGAGGATCAGGTCGCTCGAGAGCTCGAGGAGGGAATGACTGGTGTCCTAGCTTCATCGTCGAAGCTGTTGCCTACCTTACCATTGGGGGCTGAACTATCACACGTTTCAGGAACGCGCCGGAGAACCAGAGGGAGCCGCGAGCGGCACTGAGGCACGAACAATCGCTCTATTGGCCAGAAAGGCAAAGTATTAGCAGGGAGTTCTCGCTGGGCGAGACAATACCTGTTGGCAGGTCGAGAAACTCAGTGCCATATAATGCTACTCTAGATATAGGACGAAGAGCTGAGGCGAGCAATCCTTGGACCCACTTCCTCTCCCAAAGCGGGCGATCCACCTACGAAACAAATAGATAAAATTGCTGGCGCTGCACATCTGCCAGAGAGTTACCTATTAGCAAACGTGAGTTTGTCGATATTCGGCCTCCATTTTAATTCACGTGTGCACAAGATAATACTGCGACTGCAGCCTTCGTGGGCTTCGTCGCAATTACTGGACCTCTTGATCCTCCGCCCGCAACCTTGAGCTGTTAGCAACAATCGACATGAGCATGCGTTTTGAGGGGCGAGTCTGAGTTTATCGTGGGCAGCACGACAAGAAGCACCCTGACAATGGAAGCATCTTAAGCTGAAACTATAAAAAAGCTTGTGGTAACACAGAACGACGAGATTTCCCTGACCACTAAGTCAAAATCGTTGACTTATCTGCTTTATTGACTGACTTCGTTGCGCCATTTGCCGTGCTTGCTGCGCCCTTTCAGACGATTCCAACTGTCCAGTCAGCGACGAGCATACCTTCTGATGACCCCATCTCGAGCTCGCCGACAATACATATCTCGCTGACCTCTCGCCCTCGGTGGGGAAGACCAGCAGTAGCAACGTAGGAATCTAACGGGTTCGTGTCACCGTGCTCAAGGCTGGTGGATGCATCGACGGTGCAGACAGTGTCATGAACGCTGTTGATAGCCAACGGGAGAGTGGAGATGTTTTCTAGCATACATCCGACAACTGCCTGGAGAATCTCACGCAAGGACAATAGGATAACGGGTTGTAAATCAAGCTCATTTCAGCTTCGGAATCAACCTCAAACTCCTCAGGCATGACAATCGAGCATTGGGTCCTGCGGCAAATTCATTCTCTGGTTCTGAGATGTTTGGCAAAGGCGGCTTGCTCAGTTGGCACGGACCTTCATCCACGTAAGAGAATTGATAGTGGGGTGCAACAATGCCGAAAACTCAGTGGAAGATACTAACATTTTCAAAGTGACAGTTAACATGTGCGGAAGCCACCGCAGCAAGTCTTTGAGCCTCTCTAACGAGCCTATCATCCTAATGCTTGTAAGGGCGCGAGACACCTGTCAGACCGCCCCACTGCGGCTCATTAGGGGCTTTTCGTGGATCCTAACCGCTTCAGCCACAGAGGCAAACGTGCTGTTACAATGGTCGAAACCACCATGGACCCCTGCAAGTCTCCAGCTTCGGCTAAAGAAGGGACCTAGGGCACGGACTAGAGATTCGCGACGCCTACAGGTGGCAAACGGTAGATGATACAGGAATCGCAATGATTGACAGTTGAAAGGAATGCACCTTAAGCCATGCAGGGATCGTTGTCAGCTTGAAAAAGAGCCAATTCCCACGCGCATTTGGCGAGGAACGCCGTACGATGTAGGACTGGTTTATGTACGACATACTGCCATTACCTCGGCTGCATGTCGAGATTGCTGGTGGCAGAATAGAAGCGAAAGGATACACGGAGGGGTATAGGTCCAGGTTTCTGTGCACTGAGTTGGCCGATGAAGCTGACCAAGCTTCAGTGCAATATAGACCAGGGATTATGCGAAACGCGAAACCCACATAGACTAAACTTTACCCTTAAAAGAAGGTGCTAGTCCGTCGACATGGCGCGATGTGGTCCACAGGGAGGGACAAGTAGAGCCCCTGTAGCGCTACAGGTATGGTCCATGATATCTAGAACTTGGTGATAAAAATGGGCCTCATTAAGCGTGCATTAGCATGCCGATAGTGGTCTTAGCAGTACGTAATCCAACTAGATAAACGAATTAACGTCTCAAGTTGGTACCGGGTGCCGGTGTCCTGTAAGCTTATTGAGTAATGATGAGATTTAACTGGTTTCCATGCTGGCATCGTGTCGGTTAGTGGGTTGGTTATTTCGGACCCATTTTTACCACCAACTTTTAAAATATTATGGACCATACCTGTAGTACCTGAAGCTTATTTCCAGTCGCGAGCTTTCTGAGCCGCTACAGATTGCTGGGAGTCTCCCTGGCAGGGATTCTCTCTCAACACCAACACTACAGTTCTGAGTCCCGAACATGGCCTGAAGAAACGGATTCTCATATCAAAAGGCCATACGTAGGGTCATAGTCAAGAACAGAGATACACGGGGGCTAGAATTGAATCTATCTTGAACTCTCTTCGCCAAGCCCGATACGGTTTTCATCTCATACCCAAATAGGGCCTCGCTGCTCGCTCCTACGGAGTAGCCAGGCTTTTTTGGAAAATCTTCACTGATGGAGACCCATACCCTTTCCCAATCGTCGATGGCCAACTTCCGCGTCAGTTTACGACCCGGAATTTGTACAACATGTTGGCCGCATTGGGATTGCCGCCAATCGTAATCTCTTGGCTAATCTGGCCATCCTAGTTGCAGGAAATACGATTTGACAACGATCGGGACTTCCCAACCGGGTTCTGCTGAGCAGCAAACCCTGATGGTTTCTGGCACTTCCAACGACGGAATGCGTGTTGAGCCACTCTTAATGGGTGCTTTCGCCAGTCCTGTTGCATTAATAGTTGCATTAATAGGCTTCTGCACTACACTCAAAGACTGCTGCAACGTCTTCTAACGTCCGCTTTAATGCGCATGAGTGAGGTACCTGAAAATGCCAGACGCATTACTGGAGCTCTGTCAGCGGGCTACGAACCTGGCCAACACAAATTCTACGCGCACAGTTGAGTATCTCACGGCGTCGAAAGGCCATCAAACGCATGGTTTCCGGGAACTCGCGATTAACTTCTTGGAAGTCTGCCAGACGCTATGGCCAATTCAGGCCGGTCTACTGGACGCGTCTCGCACAGATGGTGAATTGCCGGAGGATGTCATCAAGGAACTTACGAATAAAGTCCGCCAAACCATCGACGACTTTAACTCGCTAGACCTTCTTTTGTCGAAACTGCTAACCTATGAGAGGAAGAAAGGGTTCAGCAAATTCACGAAAGGCCTCGGTCTGATGCACATCGACTCAGAGGTCTTCAAATTGAGTAGCTCGCTTGCGAAAGACAGAGATGCTCTCAGGATGGGCTCACTTGCCTTCAAGTGGTTACTTGGAGACGCTAGTCTGCCTTCCTCCATGGGTAGTGCATATACCAGCCTTGCCACTGCTCTACGAGCAGCCAGCGGCCAGAAGTTGCCCCCGAGTCTGTTACAGCAACAGCCACAGCAACAGCAGCAGCCGCCGCGGCAGTCATCCATCAAGTCAACGCCAGCCACGTCTGAGCCTGCTCAGGATGATGGTTCTCATGCTCCATTGCCGCCATTACCTGACTGGCATGGAACCACGCTCGAGCCTACCATCCTTCAGCAGGCCGCGAGGATTCCACCTGCGAATCTGCCAGCGGGTCCATTAGAGACAGTGTCCTCTCACAGCGGCAAGAAAAGTCATAGACAGCTGGATCTACGGACGTCGAGTCCTAGAGCTGCGCTACCTACTTCAAATCAGAAAATTATCCACAGTCCCAGCCTTGAAAAGCGGACCACAACAACCACCGTCCAAGAACTTAGCGACCACTCCGAAGACTCTCGCAGGGCCACCATGTCTGATACAGCAAGTCAGATGACTGTTGAGTCCATGATCCAGTTCGAAGACATGCTGAAATCGTACGCGTACGAGAAAAAACAATCGTCAAAGTCTCAGCTCCAACAAAAGACCGAAGTCTCCTCAAGACCTCCCGAGTATGGCCGCACTTCTACTACCTTGCCACCCAGCGCTCGAGCTATTGCGAAACAGGGACCGAAAGTTATGTCACCTACGTTAAGAGCAGGTCTGGTAACTGCAGTCCACCAGAAGAATCATCAGACTCTTGAAGATCTTCTTGGGTCGCACGTCTCCACCGACAGCATTGGCGAACTCAACCTACTCAATCAGGCGATACTCAACGCAGACTGTGGAAGTGTTCGCCTCTTACTGCATTCCGGCGCAGATCCTAATCGTGCCGATCAAGATGGGATGACACCTCTCATGACAGCAACTGAGATTTCGATGCTAGAAGCAGCAGGTATACTACTGAAGTACGGTGCAGATCCGAATCTGTCTGCTGGAGCCGATTCGGAATCTCCCATGTCCATGTCCGTGAAAAGCAACAAGCTCGATTTCGTAGAGCTATATCTTAAACACGGCGGGCAAATTAACACGCTTCTCCCAGACGGCGTCACCCTTTTCATCAAGGCCATCACCACGACCTCTTCAGCTGAGCTAGTCTCTCTTATGCTCGAACACGGCGCTGACCCCAACAAAAAATCAAACCAGGGAAAGACACCACTCCTCGAGTCCCTCTTCTCCAAACGCCTTGACATCGCCACTCTACTCCTCGATCACGGCGCAAATCCCAATCTTGCAGGCCCGAAACATCCCCTTTGGCCCGCGACTGCATCGGGAGACCCTGCGCTGCTCGAACTCATGCTCTCACGTGGCTCAAAAACGAGGATGGCACCAGGCATAATGGAACTCGCCACCTCTATGAACTGCATCGAGTCTGTCAGCATCTTGCTCCAATACAAGGTGGACCCAAACATCAAGAAGGACGGCGTCTACACGCCTCTCTGCTCCGCCATTCGCGATGATCGTAGTGACATCGTAGCACTCCTTCTCAGCCACGGCGCGAACGCCAACATTCCCGCGTCTGAATATCCAGCATTTAAATGCGTATCTCACAACCGTCTGCATTTTCTCCCTGACCTCATCGCAGCAGGCGCAGACCTGCACACGCCCAAAGGCATCCTTGAGGTCGCAGTGGCCCACAACAACAAAGAAGCCCTCTTGTACCTCCTCTCCCAAGGCGTCGATCCCAATGCAAGGAACGCCGAAGGCAGCACAGCGCTGATAACCGCGATCCGCGACAACCGCTCCGACCTAGTCGACATCCTCCTCTCCCATGGCGCGAGTCCAGCCATCCACGGCAGGGGCAAAGAGTGGCCTCTCACCCTCGCTATCCACAACCCCACTATCCTGGCGAAGATCCTGCCCGCGATGCCAAAGGGACATTCCGCAGGCACAAAGGCCATCATCGAGGCCGCAGTGGCCGCAAATCAACCCGAGAGCATCAAGTTATTGATCGCGGCTGGGTTCAGTGTCGAAGACAAAACCGGCGGCGTGTTCAGTCCGCTCACCACCGCGCTTCGCGAACGCCGCCTTGAGATTGTGCGGTTGTTGCTTGACGAGGCCGGCGCAGACATTAACGCACCGGGAGAGCACTTGCCGATCGTCAAGGCGTTGAGGCGGTGTCGTGGGCCGGAGGACACAGAGGCAATAGAAATGTTGCTGGCGCGGGGTGCCGATGTCAATCTGGTATATCGGGATTGGAACGGTATCATGCAGGCTGTCGAGAATGGAGAGCCTGAGATTTTGCGGCTCGTGGTTGAGAAGAGTCGGCATGGTGTTGATTTGGAGGCTGAAGTGGAAGGCCAGACGATTCTTGATTTCGCGAGGGAGCGGGACTGGGAGGAGGGTGAGGCGATACTGTCCAGTGGCAAGGCTTGAGACTGGCTTGTGCTACAGGAGGGAAGGTGAAGAGGTGAAGTCACAGAGCCGAATTGATAACGCCACCGTATCTTGAGTTGATCATGGTTGCAAAGCGACGTCAATAATAGGGGTGTAGCAAGGCGTCAAGACAAGATTTCTTATGTGAAACGTACATATAGTAATAACAATGAATAGCATGACCAGAGTCCTGTTTTGGTTATAGACCGGGCACTCTATTCTCGACTGTGACCTAAGGGGTGGCGAGCCCGGCCCACCGGCCATTCCTGCTTTTAAGGACAAAGCCGACAACTGTCAGTGCCAAAGGGCGTTCTGCCGTGAGCTGAATTCCCTAAAGGAAAGTGTCACCCTTCTGACTCGCAACTCCATCCTTTGGCTTCTCGTCAGCGTGGTTGGCAGCCTTCTTCTTACGTTCCTTCGAGACGGCCGCGTTGCTTGTCACAGCCAGCTCTTCGAGCTGTTTATGACTTTCACGGTCGGCAGCAGTCGCAAGAACACAAGCTGGTCCAGGCATCTACTCGTGCGCAACCACACTCAGCTGGACCTTGTCCATGTCATCCACAACATTTTGGGCAGACTTTTGGGTATTACCGCTAAGTTGTCACTTTGACGCCCTGATGTTGGTTCCTCTAATGATCAGGCTGTCATCCTTCTTCCCGGCTCTGGCTTTAGGCACAATATTCTCCCGAAATATATCGCTTTGAACCACATCGGGCTGAAATTTTCGTAATCAGAGTAGCTCTAGAGACAGCTTGGCAATTCAGCCATACAAGAGTATGTGCCGCAGACTCGAGCCCGATCTGCGCCGTGTTTGTGCATGACCGGGGAAATGTCTGAGAATTCCCCACGTCGAAGAGAGCGTGAACTTCATCGCAGATGCCAACGTGATTCGAGCCCTGAAGCAACTCGGCGAGCCCCCTGACGGAATAGGCATGGCCTCATCAATTTCTGCGACTTCTTTACTCACTGTTGACAGCGAGAGGGTCGCGTGTTGGTTAGAGTCTTCTCTCTCTCTGAATCTCAACCCTTATGTGATTGCTTCTCTGCGTGGTATACAAGGCGAGGTTGTAGCACTCGATCATCTTTCGACTAGGACAGTTGCATGACTTATCGCCGGAGACTTGCACTCCTCTCCGCTGCTCATTGCCCGCGAGAGTGGTGATACATGACATGCTATCAAGGGTCTGCGCCCATGAGTTGTCCGAGCCACATCAGTGCCGCCAAATGGTTTGGTAGAGTGGACTTTGCTGCCAGGATGGTGGATGAGTTTGAGTATCACGAGGGTCCCACAGGCCATTAGGTAAATTGGCACAACAAGTAGCACCTGTCTATACACGTTTCATACAATTCTGAGACAGCGGCAGGGCCGTCAGGGCAAGCGATTGCCTTGTGGACTTGATCAAACTTGAGACAACGGAGTAGACGCCTGTAATCAAGAAATACAACGAGGTGTACTTGGCGCCTTTTAGTGAATAGTGAGCATTATACTGAAAGCGATTAATGCGGCACGAGTCTGCAGAAACGGCGATACGGTGAGGAATTGTGTATGCGTTCTGTCCACCTCAAGGCTGGCGACGATGGACGGTATTAAATATGCTAGGCCAAACAGGCATGCTCCATTGAAGCATAGAATCAGACATATAATTCAGATGTGGATGTCTCCGAAGTTTGAAAGCAGAGTCTGAAACTTCCACAGATATGCCAGGAAAGCGGGCGTCTTATAGAGTCCAAGAAAGGCTTGACGACGCATCAACAACCGCTGATTTTTCTGCCGAATGACAACAATCAGGACCTCTGTCTATTTGCAGATGCAAACGTCTTACCCCACAACAAAGAGATTGTGATATTATCACTTTATGTCCACCATACATGTTTGTTGCTACGTCCAATTGACGATCATGTGCAAGAGAAAGGCTGGAAGTTGCAATGCCTGAGCGATCAATATCGAGAATCGAGGCCGTGGGAGACGAGGGCGTCGTCATTAGAGTCTTGCCGGGCTATTGTGCTCATTCCCTTGCCCTCCCTCTTCTCTTTCCCTTTCTCCCACCCATGATAACGGACGCATTTGCAGTCGCCATTGCGGACCCCTCGTCCGCACCTTCCCCACCACTTCCTCCTACTGTTGTTACCACCACCTCGATACCTGTTCCTGCATCTTCATCCCTCCCCTTCCTCAGCTCCCCACTCTCTAAGCCCCAGTATCCCTCATCGATCCAGTCCTCGCCATCACTCATCTCACCAACGTGTCCCTCCGCGCGACACCACTGGAAGAGCCGATCCCGTCGTCGTTTGGCTTTGATCAATTTGCCTAGTATATTCTCTAGTCCCCTTATTGTCTCCTCGCTCTTTTGGATGTACAAACTCAGTAATTTTCTTGTTTCGAGGAGCTCGTCAGGTGGTAGACCACTGTGCGCGAGACTCAGACTGAGTGGTGGGTGACCTGCGTGTGGGGCGTGGGCGGCTGCAATGTGTGGCGGGAGGAGGAAGATGGGGTGTGGTTCAAATGCCGAAGTGGAGTGAGAGGACATGGTCGGGCTCGTGGGAGGCGGAGAGGCGATTTGAGCGTTCGAAGCGGTTTCTGCTTCTGCTGCTAAGGCGCGTGTGATGCGGCGGGGTGGAGGTGGTGGTGTTGATGCTGTCGAAGGTCGGTCATGATCAGCGCTTTCATCGTCTTGGTCCTGCGCTTTTGCGCCCTGGTGTGTACTCTCGTTGTCATAATTTCGAGGCGATCTCGCCTCATCGTCAGCGTCCTTAAGCCTCATGCTACCCTTTGCGTCTGTCGTTGGATCTGCTCCATCCTCTTGGGTTGCTACTGTCATCTCATCTGGTTTCCCGTCAGTCTGGTCCTCCTGTCTATGCACACCGTTCATCTTTGGCTCTGCCACCTCTCCATCAGCCTCAGCCATGGACACATCGCCGTCTCCAGCCTGTTGCACTTCGCCGTCCACGTTCTCCTCCGCAGACTCGTCCTCCTCAACTGCTTCTTTTGCGACGTTCTGCGGGTCTTCCAGCATGCCATTCGCCATGAACATAGAGACATCCATCCGGGCTTCATCCAACGGATCAGCGATCTGGAGCTTCCCGCTCCCATTCAACCTCCTCCTCTTACTCGGACCGTCTCCTTGGAGCCTCCCACTAAATCCATAACTCGGCTCGAACAGGTCCCAGTCATTCAAACCTTCGGCGCGCTCACAGGGTATCCAGCTCTCGTCGCCTGTGAAGTAGCGGTACAGATTTTTTGCACGCCAGAGATTGTTCCTTTCTTCGCGGATCTTTGCGTCTGTTGCGGAGATCATTTCGGGAAGAGCTGGGTCGGTGTAGGCGAGAGACATGGTTGGATGGTTTGCGAGGTCGGAGGGGTGGATTAATGGGCGGAGGAGTTCTGTAGACACCTTTGCATCAGCTGCTGTCGCTAGCCAAAACAGTACTGGGGAAGTGTGCTAGGGTATGAAAGATGCGCACCTTCAAGTTTAACTTCACCATAAGCATTCTCCTCTTCAGCATCAGCGTCCGCTTCAGGATCGGAATCACTGTCGTCCAGCTCATAGCCATACTCATTGAAGCGTCGTGGGTTTCGTGCCAGAATGTCGCGCTTGTAGCCCGCGTGGGTGACCGTCTGTACGAA
The DNA here is from genome assembly GCA_000315175.1 of Herpotrichiellaceae sp. UM238. Taxonomy (NCBI): domain Eukaryota; kingdom Fungi; phylum Ascomycota; class Eurotiomycetes; order Chaetothyriales; family Herpotrichiellaceae; species Herpotrichiellaceae sp. UM238. Next base: position 96,797 of record AMYF01000115.1, on the reverse strand, counting down.
GTCAGCGTTTCTGCCTCACACCGCAGGAAGGTGTGTGCGTACCTCTGTCCAGCTGCTTCTTTCACCAGCGCCAGTACCTGTTCTTGAAGGCGCAGTACCGTATCGCCATGGCAAGGATCCAGCGTGGATGAATCCAGCACCGGCTTTGAGTTTGTTGCCTCGATTCGTTGCTATTTGCGCTGGCTGCGTTTGCGCTGCTCCAGAAGACGTGTCAGCAATATTGCCGCGGCTCACTGACGGTGGGCTTGCTTACATTCTCTATTTCTCCTCAGCTTCCTCCTCAGCGAAGCTACTGTTTCTTGGATCTCGACGTGTTGAGGAGGCATAGTGCCTCCTGGCTGACGCGATCTTTCAGATTGTCGAGCTATCGGTCTTGCAAACGTGCAATAGATGAAACACTCACGAGAAGTGTTGTCCTGCGGCTGAGAAGCAGCGCTGCCCGTCGGGACGAGAAGTTGCGACCCCCTGCGAACAATGAACGAGCTGATTCACGAGCGGATGTCGATCTCCTCGGAATCTAGAAGTGCTTATCTTATCAGAACCCTAGGCCAACAACAGGCAGCAAGACATTCGAGTATCCGTCCTCGGTAAACATGGAACAAGTCAAAGGCCGAAGCCCATATTCGAACACGTCAAAACATACACTATATGCCTCCCACCATTTTAGAAATGTCCCATGTGCATATCGCTGACCATCCGCCGAGCACCAAATCATGAAATCAGTACGTGTCAATCATGCTCATAGAGCCTTCCCTATCGAACCACCACTGGCACCACTATTCTGCCGATCAATCATCTTCTCTTTGGCTTTCACCCCAGCAGCAGAACCAGCATGCAGACCCGCCGTCGCCAGCTGTGCCGATCCAACTATTGTCTGCTCATCTTCACTGCCCTCAACCACCCGGCTCATTCTCTTCACATCCTTTGCTTCATCATTATGATCTGAGTCTCTCGATGCATTCGTGTCAGTTCGTGATATCATGCTCAGATTGTCTGCATTGACCACCCTGAGCCTCTCTTTGGGCACAGTAAACATTACTTGCACCACTCGGTGTTGCACTGCTGTCTCGATATCCCAGTCATCCTCGTGCTCGTGTTGTGACGACTCGCCCTCCTCACTTTGTGCGTGTGGCCTCCCCGACCTCCTCCGCACCGTGCCGGACCGTTCAGCATTCGAGTCTGCCCAGTCTTTCGCTCCTTGCTGGTGCCTCCAGAAAGCAGCACCAGAACTCGACACCCTTCGAGGCGTAACCTCTGTCATATCTGTGGCTGGTCCAGCTGCGAATTTCGTTGGGCTGCCGTCTCGGCTTCGGTCTTCAATTGTTTCAACCTTGGAGTACACATTGACGCTGCCAGTACCTGTCAATATCCGCTTGGCTCCCTGACCTAGTGCACCCCATGCTTTTCTGCTCTGGTTCGTTAGGCTGTTTGAATGACTCGCGAGGCTGTTCGACCGTTTCCGATTTTGGTGCTTGTAGTCCTTAATTGAACTTTCTGGCGGCGTGAAATAATCCCCAGCCGCTTGCATCTCTTGAGGCGAACGTGGTGTCGTCACTGATAGAGGCTGACTGCTCTGCTCGACTGAGTTGCTCCTCTTCCTTGCCGCCATCTGAGCTAGATCTCCATGAGAGATCGTTCTCTTACTAGCCGCCCTTTCAAGGTTTGCATTGTCATGTCGCCCTGTCAGCTTGTACACGGCTGCCGCGGCGCTTGAGAACAGAGCGTAGCCAGCATAGCTTACGCTTCCACTCCTTTGCGAGATCGTCCGCGCTATTGACGGTGCATTTGATTTGTCGACTGTCAGGCTGGAGGCGTGGCTTCGCTCCGACAGGTCACTTTTCGTGCGATCGGACGATTTCTCTCCACTGCTTCCTGAGTGGAATGCGGACAAGTTTGAGTAGGTTTTGCTGTTTGTCTTGCTGGCTGATCTTGATAAGTTCATTGTTTCTGCTGCAGACTGCCAATCGTTGACCCATGTTGCAACCTCTTGCTGTCGCCGTCTCGCAGCTTCATCGGTCGGCGTCTGAATAGGAGGGTCTTTGAAAGGGTCACTAGAGGGGCCGCTCTCCGTAATCCTTGGTCGCTTTAGAGAGCCTCGATCACTTTTTTCTTCAACCTCCTCAATCGTGAAGACTCCTGGTGCTGGCAAACCGTTGTGGTGTTGCGACGCAAGTCCAGGTGGCCCTCTTGATCTCAAGTGGTTCCACTGGTGTTGCTGCGGCTCAGACACGCTCGGCGCATCTCTTTGAGCAGTATTTTGTGTCATGCGGTGACGAGCATTGGGAGTGACTGACCTTGCATCCTCGTAGTAGTCATCACCGCCCTGGATGCGCTCCTCTTGTGTTGCCCCCCAGCTGGCCGATCGATAGCCCGAATAGATGCCAGGACTTCCCCGCCCAGCAATTTCAGTGACAGAGAAAGCATCATTCGTGCCCAGGGCAAGTTCGCGAAGCTGCTTCTCTTTCAGTCTCTGTTGCTGCCGTTTGCGACGGGCGTAGAAGATCCAGACCAGAACAATGACTGCCACGGAAAAGAATCCCACTCCCAGGCCTGCGCCCAAGCCATGCTTTTCCCTCGCACTCAGACCTGATTGGGCCGGTTTCGTGCCGGCTTGAGCATTGGGGTTGGTGTAGGTCTCGGTCCACTCGGCAGAACTCGTATTATAGAACATGGTATTGGCATTAAATCTTTTTACTTTGGATGGTGACTTTGCATCGATGTTGTAGCCACCTGTAACCATCATGATATCGCCAGGAAGCATGATTGCTGCGTGGCCATAGACACCAGCCGAGCCACCCATGTACTTCATTTTGACTTCGGGTACTGTCCAGGTCCATGAGCCGTTGCCACCATAGCCTTGGCCGACCTGCAGAACCGCGAGCTGTGGTGTTGCCGGGTTTGTCACGTCTCCAACCCATCCACCGAATACGACTATTCTTGAGCCATCTGCTGAAATGACTGCGGTATGGCCAGATCGTGGCTCGACTGCTCTGTCACTGGGTTGTCCGATTCCAATAAATGCCCAAGCCTGCTCAGGCATCGAGAACAAGGCGACCTGTGACATATCGATAAATGCATTTTGCGTATGACCACCGAGAAGCACAAAGTTTTGTTGTGCTGCCTTGTTTTCAGGAGTAAAGCTGGTCGGTAACAACGGTGTGATCGTGAGGCCGGCTTCGGCGATTGGCGGAGATCGTGTGCCAGTCAAAGATACCTCGTAATCAGCTCCTTGTTCAGGCGATATGGAGAGCAACGTGTTTGAGTAGGCGGCATTTGTTGTCCAAGTCTTGGTATCTCTGGTAGCATTTGGGCACATACCACCAAACACGTACATGTTCTCAATGCCTTCAGTCTGCGAGCTCGGGAAAATGAAGGCTGCTGACAAAAAATTTGCGCTCAAGCTCGGGTCTGACGAGATAGCGTGCATTTGAGTCCATGTCTGATTATTTGCGCCAAAGCCGTATGTCCAAAGATCCAGCTCTTGGCCTCCCTCCGAACACTTTCCTGATAACACTTTTATGCCCTCTTTGGTTGCCACAGGCACAAAAGAATTCGAGCGGTCGGAGAGAAACGATAGCTGAGCCGTGATCTCGCCGGCAACGTCCCCATTGGAGAGGGTGTGGGCGACATCGTAGGCTGCAAACTGCGGCGAATGGTCTGACTGAAATTGGTAGATCCTAGAATCTTGCCCGTGGATCAAAAATGTTGGGTTGTATGGTAACGACTGTGCGATAGTTGTAGTAACACAGGCCACCAAAGCGGCCGTTGAGAGGACCGGGATGTTGTGAAATATCATTTCTTCCTTTGATCGTGCATGATGCGATTCTAACGTGGACCAGGACAACGGAGCCGCAAAGAAAGCAAATTTGAGGTGCCTTTGTGTCTCGAGGCCACGGGGGTGTAGGCGGAAGTCGTCAATTCATCTATCCGCGGGTGTAGCTCGACCTCTGCGATTGTTCTGGCTGGGTATGGGATGGCAGGGACAGCTGAGGGGTCGTTACAGGCATTATCAGAAGCAGAACAGGGATGTAAACAGTATACGCGATCCAGCCACCATCCGTATTCGTTCTAGACATGCTCTGCAACTTCTGCCGCATGTGAAGACGGGTCAAGCTGCGACCATCAGATACTTCCTCATCGGAGTAATGAGCAAGGTAAGTGGCTTTCCATGATTGCGCCATTCACCGTCGAGTTTGTCTGCTATTCGGGATTTTCTCTCTCCCGCGCGTGTTGTGGCAAGCGAGGGTGATTGTTGTCGTAGCAACGACCTGCATAGCGCCAATGTTTCGTAGCTTTCTCGGATGGCTAGCTTCAAACCAAAGCCTGGGCGGTAATTTACCTCCACGAGTTACAACAGGGCCTCCGTACGTAAACAACCCAGTCAAATACGAGAAGATCCAGTCTTGTGCTTCGCTATTGGGAGCAGATAGTCGATGCTTCAAATAGCAATTCATCTGAGAGAACCACACGTTAGAGCTGACAGAGATCGCATCCAGCTAGCCAGCTGAGAAAAGCAACTCCTCCTGCAGTGCTCCCAGAGAATTTCTGAGCGAGATCTTTGCGCATCGGCGGTGCACATCCCATTTTGGTCAAACAATTCGAAAACATCCAATGAATCTCTTTGTGATGCTTGGGTCAACGTGTAGGCCTAGGTTCTGGTAGCCAACAATTTGACTGCTTACCAACGTACGGAAGTGTTTCACGGAATGACGAGGCCTAAGAGGAAATTATGTTTGCGAACGTGGATCAGGTGCACTATCGGGTGTATGCAAAGGAACGAGTAATCGAAGATCAAAAACATTGTCAAGAACGATTCACAGGCGTCTGTTTTACATTGTAGTACAACACGCGAGAAAATCATAACAACAGGCGCAAGCCAGGCACAATGATGCACTCCATCTAGAACAAAGCCAGACTTACAGTCTACACTATGTGCTGTGGGCTTGTCATAGCAACACTATGAAAATACATTAACGCCATGTTTTCCCTGTGCCGATCCAGCCTCAATGGTCTATGCAATACTTCTAGTCTCCGACTCCCATTTAGGCCACCATTTATTGTTGTCGCATGCATTGAACAAACACTGGAGATCAAAATTTTCTAACAGTTGCGAAGGGCTGTTGAAGCCGGGTCACGGTGGGATCGTTTCAAAGTCGTCGCAACGCCGCATTCGCTCTCTAATCAAAAAGAGTACCTGCTCTCTTACGTCTTTTTCTTGGTGTCACTCTTGTCCTTCGCATCTCGCTCTCGGTCTCGCTTCGCGTAAATGTGAGCAGTAAAAGGACTGCATTACATGTCAGGATCCAGATCCGCACGTTAGAATGACATACATACTCTTCGAACTGCAGAGCAATCAAGTACATGAAGAAGATCTGCACAGTCAACAGCACACCCGCAACTTTCCCTTTGTACAGAGCTGTGCCCAGAAAGGAGCAAGTGCTGCCCCAATACATCGGCGCACCAGTGACGTTGAATGGGAAACCCTCAACTTTTTCGTCCATTAGGATGCCGAAGTAGTCGCCCAGATAGGTGCCTGTCACCCCGAGGGCGTACATCGAGGTCAGGACCAAAACATTGCCGATGACAACTAACGCGATGCCGATTGCTGGCTGGTGCAGAGGCGGGTAAAATGGCTGTTCAGCTAAACACTCGGTGTACAAATAATCGCGAAAGATGCCCAGGGAGAAGATCGTGATGGCAAGAAAATAACAGCCACGGTGGGGCGAACCGAATATCTTGGTGAGGAAGTGCGTTTTGTATTCGGATTGTGCTACAATGCTGAGACCAAGGTCAGCATCACGTTTCAGATGACAATGACCTTGGAGATGGTCTTACTTCCAGAAGACAGGATTGAATGCTATCGACGCAGCAGCAACTGGAAGTAATGATCAGTATAGCCCGGTAGGAGAAGTGAACTCAAGCTTGATCGATTAAAGTCGAACTCAAGCCTTACCATAGAGAGACTGTTTAGAGGTATCAACGAAGCCAATTTTCTCTGCGCCTGTGACGCCTGCCACTAGATTATGCAGCTTGTCTCGGATTGAGAGCTCCATCGTGTAGTTCTAGAGAACTCCCGGTGCCTCTTGTAATGAGAGGGAGAAGAGACAAGAAATACAATGGTTACAGTCTTACAAGGTTGCAACAGATATCACTTGTTGAGAACTTCGAGTTGAAGCGGCATCTGTCTCCATGGAGCTTGGCGGTGATGTCAGCTGGGTTAAATAAATAACCCCCAGGCATTGTGGACAGCGACTACGATCTTGCTCCAGAAGAGTATGATGAAACCTACAAGGCTCGCAGACATCAGCTCTTGTATACGAACGAATGTTCCAAGGTTTTTAGATATACTCATCCCGAAATTCACCACCTCCTAGCCCACGCACGTAGCAGCGTCTCATATGCTGCTACATATCGCCTTACCGCACAATATTTCTGCTCATCAAAGGCGGTTGATATGCGTAGAGAGCATGTATGGTCGCCAAAGCATCTCTCACCCGGGCACTTGGGCTTCTGTCTTAGACCACTCATAGATAGCGGTCAAACCTGCATGATAGACACTTCTGAGTCAAGAAACCATAGAGACCGCTAAAATATACATTACACTGAATTGCTCATGTACTACTTTCGTGCCGACTCAGCCACAACACCACTTGAGGACCTGCCTCCTTAAAAGCATCACAACCTGTGGCTTAGCGTAGCTAATGACTCAGCAGATCCTTAACACTCATCCCACTCCTCCCACTCACGCTTCCACCAGCGGTAGCTCTGCGGTCATTAGTCAACATCATCAACGCCGCCGTAGCCGTAGCCTCAGCATGGCCATCCTTTTCTTTCTCTCTATCCCCCATTCCCTGACTCCGTGGCGTTCCCATCGGCATGGCAGCCTTTGGCAAAGGCAAAATGTTGGGACTTTGATTGCCTAGGTGTTGCTGATTCGAGTACGTCCGATTCAATTCGGGGGAAAAATGAATGGCATTGAAGGCGGGACTGACACCTGTCGGAGTTGGAGTGTGTGCGACCAAAGGTGGTGGGGAAGTTGAGTACGTGTTCGCCGCAGTCATGGAAGGAGGCGGTAGTTGTCTGTGGCTAGCTAGACTAGAGCTGCTCGCGTTCGGGGCTAATGCCGGACTGGGGTATGTTGATGCAGTAGCCGTGGAAGTTGTCGCTGTTGAGCCTCGTCTACACACGTGATAATCTAGAGGTGACTGCTCGGGTTTAAGGCTAAGTATAGATGGTGACTCGCCCGAACCTGCCATGGCCGGTCCATCCACGTCCTCATCGGCTTCTTCCTCGACAGGAACTTCACGTCGTTGGTCTTGACGGACTTGTCTCCGATCGTCCTGCAGCTTGCTGATGCAGCCTTGGAGGTATTTCACGTATTCGATGCCGGCCTGAAGAATGGCGAGTTTATGCATTTCCACGCCTTTGCAGGCAGGTATCATGTCTTTGAGGACGCCAAACTCTTCATTCATCTTCGAGCGCCGTCTTCTTTCAATGATAGAGTGTGCTGTCTTCCGCGCAATTTTCCGGCCAGCCGCGGAGGTAGCAGATGGTTGCTTCCTCTTCGGCGAGTTAGGCTTTGCTGCGCTAGCTGTTGCTGGAGTTGCAGCTTCTTCTTTAGGCTTCATCTGTATAATCTTTCTTGCTCGGCTGGGTGGCGGAGGAAGGTCTTCTTTGCTCTTCGCGCTTCCAGATAGCGTTCGCTTCCGCTGGATTATTGGAGACATAGGAGGTGATCGGTCCATGGCTGCTGGTGGGAGAGCAAATGCGCTCTCCATATCAATGGGTTTGTCCTGCGCAGTCGGCCCCGTCGAAGTGCCGGGTGTGGGAGGAAGTTTTGTGCGCGGCATAGTCAGTCGTCAAGTCGCAAGAGAAGAGAATGTTGCGCGCCCCATGGTGGGAGCCGGAGGGAACATAGTAGCAGGACATATCTCACGAACACCTGCCTCTAGGCGTCTAGTTTTCTCGAATGGAGAGATTCAACACTTTGCGCACGTGTCCTGCGTGTGATCGCCTGTATGGTTATGGCACCAGTCGTTCAACGTCTTCGGTGTCGTGTGCCTCCATACTCAATTGTGATTCGTTGACGCGAGTGCGTAGATGCGAGCGCAGAAGGATCAGGGTAGTGTCGTGTTTACTCGAGCAACGTGCAAAGCCACTGTGATTTCATTGGTTGTTGTCGAGAGGTCAGATTCGACCGAGCTTAGCGTGGTGGTGGACGGAAATCCGTGCTTGGAAAAGGAACTTTGGTGGTCTGCGAACATTTGGTGTGTGTGGGGGGGAGCCCTCGGAAGGGTGTGAGGGGTTCAAGAGCCCTATGTCATCTTTCACGTGGGATATTCTGGGCTCGAGGTGTTTCCTGGTCTTCAAGGAACAAAAATAATGATTTATGAGGAAGACTATTCTAAGGCCTGCCTATGTCCTTTCCGTGGGTACCGTTTGAGCGCCAGGGTTATCGTTTTTGAGATCATGAACGCTGCTAAGATCCTTAGCATCACCAACGCCGTTCTTCTGCTCTCCGTTACTAACGCCGCGAGAGCCAGGATGTTTCCAATGGACTTTTAATGGTGTCCAGCTGTGCTCATTGTATTCCTGGAATAGTCAGCACTATCCGTCAAAAGTGTCAGAGCAGTCAACTTACTTCTTGGACCTTTGAGCATGTTTTTAATCCCCACTCGGTGACGCCAACCATCAAGCATGATTCAAACATGAACGCCATGCTCCCTTCACCAACCTTGGCTGGGGTGAGTTCCATTGTGCTTGCCTTTTCGTAAGTCTGCATGTCAGGACCATGACCCGACATTGTGTTGTGAAGTGATGCCCCGGCCGGCTGAAAGCCGCCCTTTCCAGCGCCTTTAGCATCGTAATTACCACAGATCAGGCCCATGAACTCGGACATCGTGTTTCGATGGTACCACGGTGGTCGGAACGTATCCTCGCCCACAAGCCATCTTGGTGGGAAGATGACAAAGTCGGCAACCGCTGTACCAGGGCCGTGAGGATGGGATGGCGCGGACAATACAGTGAAGATTGAAGGGTCCGGATGATCGTAGGAGATGGTACCAATCGTGTTAAATCGACCCAGGTCGTATTTGTAAGGATAGTAGTTGCCATGCCACGCGACGACATCAAAGGGGGTATGGTTCTGCTTCGCTTCGAAGAGGTCACCACCGAACTTGCCATACACAGTCCATTCTGTGTTTTCATAGTCCTCGATGAACGAGGCTTTGGGGATCTGAAAGTCGCGTGCGTTGGCTAGACAGTTCGATCCGATGGGTCCAAGCTCTGGCAGCTGAAAGTGGCCCTGGTAGAGCTCAAGAATGTATCCACGTACAGGCTCTTCGTCCTGCAGCTTGACATGGTATCGAATACCTCGAGGAATGACACAAATCTCCATTGGTCGCACGAGGATGTTACCAAGCTCTGTTCTGACGTCGAGCGTGCCATGCTGAGGCACGACCAGAAAGTCACCGTCGGCACTGTAGAACGCAGTCTTATCTGGCATGGATGCACCAGCCGCGTAGGTGTAAATGCCAATGCCCTGTTTCATTTGTGGGTCGCCCGCTCCTGCGACTAGGTGTAGTGAATGTATCCATGACACCTCCTTGTCAAAGTCGAAAGGATCCCATCGCAGCTGATTCGGGATGGCATTGAAATGCTTGCCAAAACTGGGAGAGGGCGATTGCAGCGACTGCGACGAATTCTCTGGGACAGGCTGGAAGTTCTGGTGGCTCGACGAAGGCAGAATGCGGTACAGCCATGACTGCTGGTTCTCGTGTCGTGGAGCTGTGAATGCAGTGCCGGACAGCTTCTCAGTGTACAAGCCGTGGGGTGCTTTTTGGGGTGAGTTTTGCGCGACCGGAAGGGCGCCTTCTACGGCCTCACTCCTGATGAACGGTCAGCCGCTGGCTTCTAAACCGAAGTTTGAGGAAGACCTACTCGTTGTACGCCGCAAACCCATGAGTGTATTCGTATTTTTCGGTCACTTTGAACTGGGTTACAGGCATCGTCGATTGCTTGCTCGTCAACAAAGGTTGTGATATTTCGCACTAAAATAGGGTTAGGCTCAAGGTAAGCGGATACTGATGATAATGATAGATCATACCAGTTAACGGCGTTTTGTATTTTATGTTGATATCTTTATTTTCACGATGTCGCTCTAGAGCTTCTTTGAGACGGGTAAGGCCAGTCATTATGGGTGGATTCTCCTCTGGAGGTGGTGACGCGGAAGTTAGCTGGTTGTCACAGGAAAAGTGCGGAATGAGAGTCGCGAGGAGCAAAGTTTGAAGAGGAAGAGGAGGAGCGACTGAGCTACACTCAAATTCCGGGGTGATGCGTGCATAAGAAGCACAGAAATGGATGGTGCTATCAACTTGATCTGAGCATCGAGCCGAAGATTGATCAAAACTGGCTCATTCGGCGGCCTGCTCGTCAAAAGACATTAACGATGCAACCATATCTGCAGCTCCACGAAAACGATTCTGCCACAAGTTCCTAGGATGAGCCAGGGCTGAATTTCCACGAATTGTGAAGGATCATCCAGGGCAGATTCGAGGATCTCCTAGGCTGTTTTCGGCTTGTGCAGGGCGGCGAGACCAGACCAAAAGTTCGGACTTGGGGGTCCAAGTCGCTGTCCAGGAATGCCGATTTGCCGTTCGATCAGAGATGGCAATACCATTTCCCGAGTCGCTGCAAGTTGAGCTTGGTGTGAACTTTGATCTTTGCCAACAGATAGCGTGGGCTGCATTGGAGCATGCGATCGACCCTGCTATTGACATTACGATGGGATGTGCAGTCTCCGTGGAGCTCATTTGGTTTCTCTGCAGGTCCTCGGATTTCCGGTTTTTGCTCGTGGAGAATTGCAGGCTAAGCAATGCCAATAGTCTTCTAGAAGAAGTGAAATCTTTCCCTCACTTCCCATGATGTGCTTCCTTGTGCCTGCGGAATTGCTGCGAATCGCATTTCCCCGCCTTCGGACTCCCGCCGGACTCGCTGTCTGGCTGGAAAAATGGCTCGAAATCTTGCGGCGAACAAGGGCGTCTCTCAGCCGACCCATTACTAGAGAAGTGCATCTTTGAATCGGTGCAGCAGTCGCGAGCACACGGTGGTGCATGACTGCATAAGCCATGGAATAGCCCTTTTCTTGCCGCCGTGGGTGCCAGCAGTGCTGTAAGTGGCAAAGTACGGCCGGAGGCCAAACTCTGATAGCTTTCATGCATGGCTTGTGCTCTAAAACTTACTGGATTGAGTTGGATCGCTCTTCCCATCCCGCTTCTGCCCTTTCAATTCCTTCCATTCGTTCTTTAGGTTTTCGATTGTCAATTTGATTCTGTCTTTGCGCTCTATCCATTCTGTCTTGTTGGCTCGTCCCGGTCGGCGTGGTGCGACGGGGTAGATCGGTTGGCCACTTTGACACCGGGGCTCGACCATCACTGCGTTTCTTCTAACGGTGTTGGTGGTTTCCCATGATGGGTCAATTTTGGACATTCGCGAGTCTCCGAATTTTGATTCCTGAGCCAAATGTGGACGAACATGCGACAGCGCGATTACAACGGCTAGTTTTATCGCAGATGACTGACGTCTCATGCTGGGGAGGACCTGTAAGGTTTGTCAGGTGCTGGTTCACGTAATTACATAGTCCAGATATATGATGAGGTCTTTGTACCAGACATTCGACTTCAGTTCAAAGCAGATTTTTTGCGAGGTCATAGTTGATCCTGACGGCCGCCAAACAGCGGGAATAGATCATCAACCGCAGGGCTAGTTAGTACACTATCACTGACTACAATTAATCGTTGAATAGGAAGGCTAGTCTTTGCACCGGCACATGCCTGAAAATATTGCTCGCTGGCCTGACGATGAGCAAAGGTAGGCGCGAAGACCAAACGAATTGCCATGCTCCTAGCTCCAAAACTGTACATGTACAGGAAATGCCACAGTCCCTCAACTTTACCATATGTCAGAACTTGCTCAATGCTCTGTGCCAAATACCGCTCATGGTCATCACCTACCAATTTCATGCCAGATAACGTGGTAGAAGAGCTGTCAACTTCCCTCTCAGATACTGTCCTGGTGCCTCAAATTCTCGCCTACAAATGCTTTGTTCTCTCATCGCTCTCTTTGATCCACCTCTCTAAGCTCTCCTTATTCCTGATCCTGAAACCGACCTTGAATGGCTTCGGCTCAGTCGTCAACGCCGTCGGAATACTGTTGCACTCAATCGCATCCAAGATCGGCCACTCACTTTTATCCTGCGCCGGCACAACCTCGAACGCAGTCAACATCCTCAAGAACACTGTATAGATCTCTCTGTTCGCAAGATGACTTCCGACGCACATCCTGCTACCAGCGCCATAGCCGTAGTGTGGTGTGCCGCTACCTTCTGTGTCGGACAGGTAGCGCTCTGGCATGAATTTAGCAGGATCTTTGAAGTGTGTGTCGTCATAATCAGCGGCCCATGCATTCATGTAGAAAACGCTGCCCGCTGGGATTGTGACGCCATTGTAGTCAATGTCCTTGATGCTTGTCCTTGGTAGACAGATTGGAATGACGGTCCAGAACCGGAGGATTTCCTTAGTAAGCGCCGTAATATATGGCACTTTCTCTTCGTACAAGCATTTCTCCCATGCTTCACCATCTCTGGGATATACTTTCATGATCTCTTCATACGCAGTCTTCTGGATTTCTTGACCCTCTGGAGAAGCAAGGTAGCCCAAACCCATGATAAGATTGCCAGGAACCGTGTCGATCCCGGCCGAGACCATGGTCAGACATATGGACTTGACTTCGGCGTCATTGAGCTTGGCTTCTGGATCTTTCAAGATGTTGCCAGTGATGCAAGGGTTGTCTGTGCCATTTGCTATCCTCTCTTTGAGCATGTCGAGGAAAGTCTGCAGATATTTGTCTCGTCGAGCTCGGTACTCGGCGGCCTCGGTATTTTGTCTGCTAATCAGCGGCAGTCGCAGGATTGGGATGTAGTCTTGCCAGTTGTTCGATGTACTCCGGAAATTTGAGACTACTCGCTCCACGTGCACCACTGTCACTGTTAGCCTGAGTCGTCAAAACTTTGATGTGGAATCGTCTCACCTTCTCGAAGCAGCTTTTCATCGATCCCACCATCAATTCGGATCCCGTAGTTCAGCGTCAAGCTCGTGTTCAAGGCAAATCGATGGAAGTATTTTCGTGGATCAATATCGACTGTGCCGTCCTTGCAGTCCTTGTACATGTCCTTGATGGCAACATTGGACTCCAGATCAACGTGAGGCATGTAGCTCTGGACTGCCGGCTTATTCAGAGCTGTGGCCGCCGCTTTCCTACGCCGCTTACAGCTCTCGTCCCATGGCGACGTACCGATGGTGAACCCTTGGCTTGTGCTCACTACACTATGGAAGGTATACAGGGTAGGTCTCGAAATGAGTGCGGACTGATTTGTGACCCAAAAGTGCTTCACGCTGTCAAATGTGTTCGCGAATATGATGCGTCTGTTACCAAGTCGTGTCTGGAAGACTGGCCAGCCGTACTTCTTTGCCCATGCTCCGGCAACCCGAGCATGATCTGATCCCAGCTGAAGGAGGTTGCCAAAGATGGGAACGCCCGGTATTTCGGGCAAACCTTTGATCTTTGGCTGGTCTGTCCTGTTGGCGAGCTTGACAAAGACCACTAGTATCGAGAGGAGGAGGAATGACAACGTCACTGGACTGAGGTGTGAAAACAACGACATCGTCTTGCTCGAAGGCACATCGTCTGTCACCTCGAGGCGGCTCGCAAGGACTTGTCCAAACATCGTTGTTAACTACTGTAGAATTGTTTTCCAGACTGCTATCTGCTCGAAGCTCAACCTCAAGGAGGCCTGCCTTAAGTACAAGATCTTACTGACATTCAATTTTGACGAGTTTTCCACCCAATAGTTCGTGCCCTTATCCATCTCTGGGATTCATCGCAGGGCAGACGGTGCCTCGAGTAACCGTGTGGTGGCCCCGCAATGAGCGGGTAGCGGAATTGTTGCGCACTCGCTAAACCTGGGGTAAATTGCGAAAAGGTCGACAGCGATTGGTTGATTTGAGCGCGGAAAGTGTTACGTTCAGTAGATCCACTTTGTTTGTGAGGCCCTGTCACGGGTCTGCAAAATGGAAGATGTCGTCAACTGCGCAAAGTTGGGAAGGCCTGAGAAGAGCTAAATTATTGTATCCACACATGTCAGCCGGCTTGACTTGAGCATGCATCATCAGGTTTATAAGCCTAGGACTAGCACTATTTTTATTTCTTGAGATACTGCAGTCTCACTGGTATAGCTTGGGCGCGGGCATAATAGTGCCTTTGCACTCACCAAATCCGACAAGGCCGTCTTCCTCATTGCCACAAACCCCTCGCAGCACAACCGTGTCACCGTCCTGCAAGAACTTTCGTTCAACACCGCCTTCGAGCTTGATTGTCTCTTTGCCCCCCTTCGTGGTCTCTATCATCGCTCCCTCAGTGCCGGTCTCCGTCCCACTGATCGTGCCTGACCCTAAGAGATCACCAACGTTCATTGGGCATCCGCCAATGGTGTGATGTGCCAACATTTGCGGAAAAGAGTACAAAAGATATTTGCCGTTCGAATTGGATACAATGGTTGGTTTGCCGCCCTCTGGTGTCAGCTCGAATTGTAATCGAATATCAAAAACGCTCTTCGAGTTCTTTTCTTGTAGATACGGCAGCAGCTCATTGTCGTTCTTAATGCCTTCTGCCCGGAATGGCTCAAGTGCGTCCATTAGTACCACCCAAGGTGAGATCGTTGAGGCGAAGTTCTGCAGCAGTTAGCGTGGTGTGAAATGAAGGATGACTGCTCCTACCTTAGCGTTGAAGGGCCCGAGTGGTACATATTCCCACGCTTGAATATCTCTGGCCGACCAATCATTGAGCAACACAATACCGAAAATGCTATCTTCTGCTTCTGCAATCGGAATTGGTTCGCCAATTTTGTTGCCTCTGCAAAGAAATGCGCCAAGCTCGACTTCAATATCAAGTCTCCGGCAAGGCGAGAAGATGGGCTTCTTGACCTCCGCCTTGGGGTCTTCTAATATTTGCCCATTTGGCCTGATTATTGGATGCCCACTAATTACCACAGAAGACGCTCGTCCATGATATCCAACGGGCAGATGAGTGTAATTTGGCTGAAGAGCATTCTTCGGGTCTCGAAGTATGCATCCTAGGTTGAATGCATGATTCTTGCCTGCGTAGAAATCCGTGTAGTCTCCAATGTGCATGGGCATGTGCATCGTGATCTGATCTTGCTTGAGTATGCATGCATCTTGAGTCTCTTTGTTGTCCTTGAGAAGCGATGCGTAACTTGTGTCGACACTAAAGATATCCTGAATGAACTGTCTGACTGTGCGATGAGCCGGTCGACCAAGCGCGGCAAAAGCATTCAAAGTCGGCTGCGAGAAAACATCTCCCACACTTTGGGAGCACTGACTAAAGCCATTACGGCTTGTGAATGCCTTCAAGTCCAAGCAATGCTCGCCGATTGCTACAGCCGCTCGCGGTGACGGGCTGGATGATGTCGAGATAATGCCGAATGGCAAATTTGCCAAAGAGAAATGGCTTGAATTTGGTATCGGAAACCACGATTTTAGACCCATTGTCGATGCTAGTGCTAATTGACGTGAAGGTCAATCTGATTATGATCTGCTGAATTAATGACAGCCTTGTTTTGTTTTGAGGAATCCGAAGCAGGAAGTTCATGAAGCTGCACTTCGGAATGGTTCCGTGTCGGAGATTCTGGATTGGAGACAACCAAGACGGGAGGTAAAACTCCAGTTCTGTTCGACAAAGCGCTTTCCGGGAATACCCATAGCCCATGGTATAGCCGCAACGGATATCAGACTTAGGGCGGCGCTCGACTTCAAGGATGCAAAATGTGCGGATGAGTTGTAACTTTACGCAGTCTGGCCTAAGCTTACTAAAGCATTGTTCTCAAGGACCGAGCAGGAGTGGCCTTCGCTTGCAAGCTTGATCGCAGTTCTCGACAGCTCATCAACCTTCACAGATCCCAGCAACATCCCCAGGAGTCTTTGGAACAGGCTTGGCTGTTTCGGCATGATCATCGATGGTCGCATAATATAAGTCTGCCACAAGCCTCGTCGCTCGGGTTGTTCAGAAAACTCCAGGAGCATTGACTCGGCTCGACCCTATAGAAAATGAGCTTATGGTAAGTGAGGATGGAAGAGAGTCGTACCTTTGCGCGTCGACCCTCCTGCAAGAACCATAACGACTTGGTCTGATCTCTCTCGGCGAGTATGCCGCTGCAATGTATGTACCTGAAAGGCTTTGCACGAGTTTGCCATTGCTGCGTCATTGCTTCTGTGAAAGCAGCAGGGAAATCGATCTCTGCTTCGACGTCTCTGCCTCCAAGACACCTGAGGTGTTAGCGACGGACGCAACCTTAAAGTCACCCATACCATATGCATGCGTCGGCGTCCGCCACGGCCTGTAGGATTTCTGCAGAGTATCTTTTGAAGTCTCCAACGGTGACAACCTGGACTTTGTCACGCCTCTGGAAGCCTTCGAGTTGGCGCCTGCTCAATACGACAATCGAGTCAATTGCTGGGGACCCGCAACATTGCTTTAAGACTTCGGAGCCCGTGAAGCCTGTCGAGCCTGTGAGAACGATCTTCATGATGGTTGCTTTGTTTCGTTTGTGTCGGACCTAGATGGCGGAAACGATTGAAGTGGTCGGGTTCAGATATCGCACCGTGGGCTAGGCATGTGTCGGAAATTCAGTTCTTATCATAAATGAAACTGTGACTTCTCATGCCATTTTTGTTGATTCTCGAAAGCGGCCTGACTATGTTACCTTGCAAGCTTTCAACTGCTCTACATTGAGCCGGGGGGCGCCACACGCGGCTCATCTCGGCCAAAAGTTGTCCCGCTGGTGACCATAGAAGCAAAGCGCGGCACTTCAGGAGGCTAAAACGACTGGAAATGCTGCGAAACAGTTGCTCTTTCAGGTTGTACACGAAAATTCACTATTTTCGAAAATTCCTATCCTTCCGGTTAGCTGATGTTGCCCCTTGAGCTGCCATTATGTTTGTCTCGGTGCATCAGCAGTCAATAAGCGCCTGGCACTAGTATCTCCCTTGCCCACCGTTTGCTGACATGCGTATACATCAAGATTAATCCTGCACTGATCGCTCTTGAAACTGCCTGAGACTGATAACCGGTCCCTGATACCGCCGCATACTTGTGTTATGAATTGACGTGACATACATGAGTCTCAAGCAAGCTATTTGCTTTGCCCAGTTCATTATTCAACGTGCTCAGCAATGTATCAAGTTGGATTTCTATCACATATGCAGTCATTGAAGCCTGTGGCGCACCACTTGCGCCGAGGAATATGCCGGCCTGGGGATACCATTTGTGAAGTCTAAAAAGGCAGGTATTATACACGAATTTCATCCGACGCATTCGCTGCTTGCTTCCCACCGACATATTCGTGGACAACATACCCCCAGATGGCGCGGCTTTTGCTCATCACAAAATTTCATTGGTACCTCTCGCGAACGATGCCTTCCCCGTAGCATTGGCAGCCAGGCTTTCCACGACTCTGAAGAGGAGACCTGATCTCAGACGACAAGCTTATAGGGCAGTTCGTGCCGCCGACGAGCCACAAGAATCTTTTAGACTCGGGGAAGCCCGAATGATAGATAATGGGCATCATGCTAGCAGAGTGTAAGTGAGATAGGAGGAGAGGCATTGTCAGGTGCCAACTAGATGTGGACGGGAAAAAGGCTCCCAATTTCAAATGCTAATGAGGACGCTCTTCAATGCAGGAGGGCTACCACTCGGCTGCAAGAAGTCCCACGACTGAGGAGTCACATTGGACTGTAACATAAGTGATTCGATATGGGTTTGGCTCGCATGCTAAGATGATGACAAGCATGGAAAAGTGTCAATCAGTGACACAAGCAACGATGAAAAGTCTGGTGAAGAAGTTCAATGAGTGCAACTTGTTGTCGCGTTCGGAAATTTCCAAGCCATCCCCGTGCTTTGCGCACGATACAATCTTCGTCTCAGTCGCGGGGAAAACGTGACATGCCGAGGGATGTAGTTGTAAGACGCGTTAGATTTTTCCAGTTCGATTTTGCAAAGACGAAACATCGACAAGATTGGTAATGTGCCGCAAGACTGAGCAACAAGAGCATTTGCCGGAGCGATGAAGAATCTTCGAACCCCATTTAAAGTGGTTCGAAAAAACCTCGAGCATCGAATCAGAAGGGCTTAAACTTGTCTGCGCAACCCCTAGCTCAAGTCCCGTGACCGCGATCGGGAAAGTTGTTCCTGCCAAGTCCTGCTCCATGACCTCATGGGGCAGCCGGCCTTTTTCTCGCAAAATAATTTCTGGATACCATACTGCTGTAAGTAAAGCAAGGCGTAGCGAGATATCCCTGGCCTATGCGGCTGTATCAGCTTGTTAGGAGATGATCATCAAACTGGTCGTACACTACGTCAGGAGAGAAAATATATATAAGCTGCCTCCAGCCATGATCTCCTCGCAAGCAGCATGTTTGATAGACAACCCTCCCTTCGTTATTTGCTGCCATTGTTTAGATCGTCGCCCGGCCGACCTTGCCGTTTATTTTCATTCTTGTATCCAGGAAAAATCTTATCTCGACCCAACAGGTATCATACATGTGCAGCGGCGAAGATGCTAGCGTACAACACACCTCAGTGGCGGAAGGAGTCTGTCATTTACCAGATCTACCCTTCGTCTTTTCAAGCACACAAAGGCGCCAAGAATGAACAGGGTGTAGGCTGGGGAACAGTCAAGGGCATCACTTCCCGACTAGACTACCTCAAATCCCTTGGCGTCGATATAGTATGGACGTCTCCAATCTACAAATCACCCCAAGCCGACATGGGCTACGATATCGCAGACTACAAGGACATCGACCCGCTTTATGGAAGTGTCGCCGATGTCGACCAGCTCATTTCTGAGCTCAAGAAGCGAGACATGAAGCTCATGATGGACTTGGTTGTCAACCACACCTCGAACATGCACGAGTGGTTCCTGGAGTCACGATCTAGCAGAGACAACCCAAAGCGAGACTGGTATATCTGGAAAGACCCCAAATCCCGAGACGAGGCGGGCACTCCAGAGCCACCCACCAACTGGGCTCAGATTCTTGGTGAAGCAAATTCAGCCTGGACATACGATACCCAGACAGGACAATACTACCTCTCAGTCTTTACACCGGACCAGCCGGATCTGAACTGGGAGAATCCCGAGGTCCGTGAAGCAGTCTGGGACGTGATGAAGTTCTGGCTCGACAAGGGCGTTGCGGGGTTCCGAATGGACGTGATCAACATGATCAGCAAAGTCACCTCCTACCCCGATGCACCGATCGTCCTCGACCCAGCAACGCACAAGTATCAGCCAGGAACACAATTCTTCACAAACGGCCCAAGGCTCCACGAGTACCTTCACGAGATGCACGACAAGGTTCTCAGCAAGTATGATACCATCACCGTCGGGGAAATGCCAGGCATAGACAGCGAAGACGAGATTCTCCGCACAGTCGGCGCAGACGCGGACGAGCTTAGTATGATCTTCATCTTCGCGCTCGTCGACATTGACAAGCCGAACGTACGGATGGCGCTCAAGAATTGGGACGTCAAAGAGATGAAGTCTATCATCTCCAGATGGCAGAACGTGATGATCGAGCGCAACGGTTGGAACAGCGTCTTCATCGAGAACCATGATAACCCGCGTTCCGTCAGTCGCTACACAGACGACAGCGACGAGTGGCGAGACAAGGGTGCCAAACTTCTTGCTCTCATGGAGACCACGCTCGGCGGCACAATCTTTGTGTATCAAGGTCAAGAGATCGGCATCCGGAATGCACCTATGGAATGGGATCCCTTCGAGTACAAAGACATTGAGACAATCAACTACTGGCAAAAGTGTCTCGATATCTATAAAGACCAACCTGACAAGCTTGAGCAAGGACGGAAGATCATTCAAATGAAAGCACGAGACCATGCAAGAACGCCCATGCAATGGTCCAATGAACCAAATGCTGGCTTCTGCGATGCCGACGCCAATCCATGGATGCGCATCATGGATGACTGGAAGAAGGTGAATGCTGAAGCACAAATCAACTACGAATCAGAGAACGAGCTGAGTACGTGGCAATTCTGGCAGCGGGGCTTGAAAGATAGGAAAGAACACGCAGATGTCTTCGTGTACGGCGATTTCGAGGAGCTCACACACGACGACCCGAACGTCTACGCGTACGTGCGGACGAGTAAGAAAGGCGAAAAATGGCTTGTTGTGTTGAACTTTAGCGGAGAGGAACAGAAGTGGTCGATCCCAACCAAGGACGTCGAGTTCTGGGCCTGCAGCAATTATGTCAAGGGACGGGCAGATAAGCTGACGTCTGGTACGATTACTCTGAAGCCTTGGGAGGGCGTTCTTGGGAAGGTCTCTGCTTAAGCGGATAGCTGTATCATGAAGCGTAAGGTAGTACGGCGTTTGCACATACCAGGTTCAAGGGCTTTTTTCCAGTATGGGAAGGTGGAATTTGGCATTTTGAGATGGTTGATGACTGTTAGAATTTGCGAATGCATGCAGAACGCGTGCACTGGTGCTAGACTGGCCAACCCAACTCCGGCAACTCAAGTCATGTACAGCACTTCTCCACCAATCTATACCTGTGGCCGAAAGACTTCTGCCAGGACGTCTCAAGTTCCAGATATTTTCTGATCTGTCTCTCATCTTCTCAGTCCAGCATAGTCAGATCTACGACTTCTATTTTCGAGCTCTCGGACGTGCTGTTCTCATCCAACTGCATATTGTGTCCGCAAGGTTCCTCCAGCTTAGAAACTGTCTCGTAGGATTCGTCAAAGTACCCGAACCTGCTTGCAAGCTCCGTGCTCCCGGTGTTAACGGTTGTTGTTGTCGCGGGAGACAGCTCGACGATCTCGCTTTCCTCAAACTCTTGCTGCATCTGCCGTGCGATCTCCTGATTCATCGCGGCGAAAGCTGGGTTGTCGCCAGTAGCAACCAGTCCATCCCAGAATCGAGAATCCTCTTGCTGCATGTTTCCGTGATCGGGTCTTGCGGGCTCGTCGTCTGTAAGATCAATTGCTGTTGTCGAAATGGATTGAGGCTCCTGGAACATCCCGAGATTCCTCAATGTATCTGCCACAGCCAATTAGCACCGTCCGAGGGTATCCGTAATACCTACTATAATTCCTATACTCGTACACAAACGTCGCCATGGGCGCCATGCCCACCTTAGACGTGTGCCTTACCCGCGGTAGTTTCGGCATTCCACCGTCAAAGTCCGTCACAAAAGCCCAATTCGCATCCGAAGACCAATCCGGGTGGTCCCAAGACCCAGGACACGCTGATCTCTGCCGTTCCTTCCATACCTCGATCTTCAATGTCCCATGCAATCCCGAATGGAATGCCCACTTCGACTCAATCCAGCTGTCCACTTCCTTGATCCAGAAGCGCCTTGACTTCTTCCGGACACGATAAGTACCTGATCTTTCCCACCTGTTGCGTTTCACATGTGAGCTCCCGATCTTCTCACCGTCTAGATAAGCCCGGAAGACAATGAATTCGGTGTCGGCGTCTTCGATGGTCGTAAACATGAAGCCGCAATGCACCTTGAAGTCAATCGCAAATTCACAGCTGGGCTCCAATGTGTAAACATCCGTCGACGAGGCGAC
This sequence comes from Herpotrichiellaceae sp. UM238, assembly GCA_000315175.1. Classification (NCBI taxonomy): domain Eukaryota; kingdom Fungi; phylum Ascomycota; class Eurotiomycetes; order Chaetothyriales; family Herpotrichiellaceae; species Herpotrichiellaceae sp. UM238. Next base: position 75,080 of record AMYF01000115.1, on the reverse strand, counting down.
GCAGATGTATTTCCGACAAAAATCCTGTCGACCTCTCTGGGCAGCGTCCAAGTACGGCGGATCTTGCTCGCTGATTGGCTCCCACGTCGTCATAAGTATCCCATTTGCGACATTGTGTTTCGGCGCGAGAATCGTCACTTCAAAATTGTTGAGAATAGCCATGGAAGACTTTTCGGCTTGTGATGGATCGCAAAATCCATGATTATACAAAGTACTGAAAGTTCGGCTGAGAGGTTGAGGACCTGTGGTGTAAGCGCACAAGCGGGACGACAGGCACAAGGCAGGATTGGGTCCCTGTCACGAGGCAAGGACCTGCATCTCAAGAGTGGGACTGTGCTGTTTATGGACGCAAAGTCACACGACGCCAATTAGTCCAAAGCTCTAGGAGTGAGCCGCAAAGCCAACGACAAGGCTTTGCATGAAATTGTCGTGCTGAAATAGATGCTCTCTTGCATCAGCAATGATGTACAAATGCTGCTTTGAAAGGTTTGCTGAAAACGAAAAAAGAGCCTCCAATGAAAATGCTTCTTGGTCGTTGTGACCTGCCGTACACGATATTGTGGCTACACCTTGCTGACTAGCAGCTTATTGCTGACGTCTTCAAGATCGAGAAAGCGACGGCATATTTGAGGGACAGTCCTTCCTGTAAGCTTTGCAGTACTGTCTACCAATACCGGTGCGCATAAATGAAACAAACTCACGGTTGTTGTTCACTAAAATGGGTTGAATGATAAACCGAGCCTACGCTGGCAATTTTGCATTTCTTAATCACTCTCACGGATACTCATCGGCTATCGTTGTACAAAGACTAAAGCGCTGGGTGACCGTCAAAGCCTTGGACAGTCTGCGTGCCATTCGCTCAAAGCTAAACACATTTCTTGAAAATTGCCGATGCAGGCACAACGTTCTAATCAAAGTCTCGAGCTGTTGTTCCCATCATACCCAGGTCTCCGCTAGCGTTGTTCGCCAACTGCGCTTTTCAAACAGCTTCATGTAGAGCACTGCTGCTGCCTTCTTACAATCATGACTGTAAACAGCGATGACAGGAATCAATAGTCCTGGATCTGCGTACAGATCTCGGAGTCTTTCACGAATCGTTCCCGAATCTTGTTGAAGTCAAGCTTGGAAAACGTCGACACTCATAGTACATCCGGACCTTTCCCTGATACACATCCAAGACTCAGCCAGCGCTTACATGTACACTTCGAAGGCTAGCAGATTTCCCGATTTGCTTCCCAGAAATCAAGCGACTAGATTCGACGGATGTCGCTGGTGTTTATCTAACGACGTCTCTCGCAAGTTCAGAGGCATGAGTTTGATAGGCTGTAATCCTGAATTGATCAGCATCGCGCTGTTGGAAGGCTCTCACCGTACATGCTGTACGGCTGAGTCTTTCACTAGCGAGAAGGCGCAGAAGCTCTTTCCCGCTCTGTCCAATCTATGACACTCCGCTTTTTCAACAGCTCAGCTGGCCTCGCAAGTTATGACCTTCATGGCGCAGTTGACTCAATTCTCGACGCTGTCCCCTGCAAAGTGGTCGCTTGGTATTCTGATGTAAACGGGCGTGTAGAGGCAGGCCGCAAGAGACAAGAAACCTCCTAGTAGGGTGCGCCGTTGCGCTACAATGCGATTGCGTTCTTGTGGGACTGGAGCTGACTGCTTGCGGGAGAGAGGCCAGTGTGCTAATCCGAGTTCGCGAGCCTGTGATGATGTCTCTGGACCTGAGAGAGCCCAGGTTCTTGAATCATGTATGGTAGGTACCGCCAATGACTTCCCCCCTCACCTTCCCCCAATCAATGGACCCGTCCAGCTCCTCATCCACGCCCCCAACGAGCACCACATTGTCTCCCCTGACCAGATACAGCCCATGCTCTACAGAGCTACTCTCCTCCTCGTCGTCCGCCGGCCGTATTATGCGCTCGATTGTACTTGATAGGATGAGATTCGTCTGCTGGTCGAAGGATTCGAGGATCCCCAAGAGGGTGCGGCCGTCGGTGGTTATGATGCAGACGCGCTTGGATATGTAGGGGTTCAGACCGGTGGACATGGTTGCAGGTGAGACAGAGGGTATGGGCGGGAGAAGGTAGCGACGACGAAGCGTCAGTCCGAGGGGCTGCAAGGTTGTCGCCCAATGCAGCAAGATGTCAGTGAGAGTGCAGAAGTCAACGTCGATTTCTCGTCTCGTCTCGTCTCGTGCTAATAGTGAGGCTCAATGTAAATCAAGGGTTGGCGCAGGCGGAGTGTCAACGCAGATGCGCCCGTGGAGAAGCAGTTGCGATTCGGTGTTGGTGTCAAGGCGGCGATTGAGGTGATCGTACTCGTGGACACGCAGAACTCTGCTGTTTTGCCGCTCGAAGTCGACACGCAGGTGCCTGGACTTCGGTTGGGGCTCGATGATAGCAGCTGTAGTCGACTTGTGCTTTGCATACAGGCAGCTCACCCTTCGTTTTCTGAAAATGTTTGAAAGAAGTCGGGCAAATGCACGCCGAGGGCTCGGCCTCAGGTCGATCATCCGCTCTCTATTGTGCCTAGCGTGGGCTATTTTTTGTCTCAGGCAAAGAGCCCCCAAGTCAAGCAACCTCGTTCGTGTGGGTGAGGCATCTTTGGATCGGCCTTGTGTTTTGTATGCTCTCATACCTAGCCCGACAGAGCTAAGTATAGCCCTTGTGGTACATCTGAAACGAGACTTCGTCGTCAACGGCGATGAGTTTGAAGTCCATGGCTGGGCTCAAATGAACTGTGCCCTCGCTGGCTGATACGTACTCACATTGCCTAAGGCTCGCATCAAGCCCAAAGAACGGTAATGTCCTTTACAGAGTGCGGCAGTAGCAACAACGATGTCTCTCTCAGACATCTACTCCATATCTGGCCAATAATCTCTTCGATAGCTACCTATACGCCAGCAGGTGACCTCATCGCCCTTTCGCGAACATCTTCGACTTTCAGAGCACTTACTCACGGCTTCCCACTTGATGAAGAAGATCATGGCTCTTCAACCGGAAAGCCGCGTGATTTCCTCGATCTGCGAATAGGAAACCATCAAACCTCGCATTGGGCCACTTTGAAGGCCTTGGCACCATTTTTATGTTCCTCTGCATTTCACAAGGAACCAAAGACCACCAGCGGAAGCAACAATGCCGTCAGACCGTGCAAGCACTGTTCTCGACCTGTATGCAAGGCGTGTATTGTCCGCTCATTCTTCGCCGATCCGACCTCTTCGAAGAACACGTTCCGGTATAGAACACGCTATCTGTGCCAGCAGTGCTGGGATAGCGGCAACCTGAGAAAGGATTTCCGGTATCCGGCTGAAAGTCTAAGCCGGGAGCATGTCTGGCGAGGCCGAAGTTATGGTCAGAGAGGGGGTGCTTGCTCATGCTCTGCAAGCGAGGATAACTGGTTGTGTCGAGGATGTCGATCGTTGCAGAACATCAGTGGCCCGAGCAACCAGACACTCACTAATGCAGAGAGACACTTGAAGGAGATGATTGTGAAGAACAGGGAAATTGGTGACGGTTACGCTGCCGTACCATGTTACGGTCTTGGCTGCAAAAACATGATAGATGAGGCCAACAGAGATCGGAGACGAATTTGTCTTTGGTGTTCGAAATCGCTACCTAGGCAGTTTGGTGGCGAGGATAGACTGAGGTGGGAAGAAAAGCAAGTCGAAATCCGCGCAGCAGCAGCAGCCCTCAGATCGGCTGACATTGGAGAGTGGGCTCGAAATCGTTTCAAGACGCTGACCATGTCTAGAAGAGAGATGCGAGGTACGGAAGAGTGCATTCTTCTGACTGGCATGGATGGACCGCACCACGATCGACCGATATTTGTGAGGCACCTCGATGCGGTCAATTATCGACAGCTCATCGCGGACGACACAGCTGTGCCAGATCCATCAACGGTTTATGAGAGTAAGCATGGAAGGTGGGTGTATTCCCGAAACTTCTTGAATCGCTGGAACCCACATCGGACACACAGACTGGAGAGGCTGCCGCCGCCAGATAGTGTCGACGCCCAATGGCTCTTCGATGTGACACGAGAGAATGGACTGAAAGCGGCAAGAAGGAACGTGGATGTGAAAGTCAGTTCAGGACCCAGTGGTGAATTGAGGAAAGCCGCGAACGATCTCTATTTATCTGCCGCGCATTTTGTCGAAGCTGGACTAATGGAATTTGAGGAAGTGGACCTCCACCCAGCCCTTGGGTTATCGGGTGTCGAAGGTCTATTGAAGATCCGCGACAAGCTGTATGACCAACTGGAAGAGTGGTATGAGATGGACGAGGATGCGAGGGCGGCTCGAAAGCTAGAGACGCTTTGTGACCTACTGCCCAAGACGGATGCGGAGAAAAGACGGGCTGTGATGGAGGAGAAAAAGAGGAAGAAACAGAAGGGGCTAGGCAAGGAAATGAGAGAAGATAACGCACTGGAAGAATCGTCGCTTGGTCCAAGGGAGGTTCAGCATGGGCACTCTCCGGAAGCACAAGGGCGAGTCGGGACGAATGGAGAGGCATGGGCTGGCGAGAGTTTGCCTGTGGCTTCAACTATCCCTAGCTATGAAGAGGTCGTGATGGCTGATGCTGATGCTAGTGCTGGTATTGCTGCTGATGCTAACGTCGACGTCGCGGTGAATAGCGTCACTGATGTCGCTGGTGATGACGATGACAGCGCCGCTGACGCTGAGCTACGAGAGGGAGGAGACATGATGTGGAAGCAAGACGATGGTGCGGGAACATGAGACCTCGCCCCAAGAATGCATGAGATACAGATGCATTAATCGCTGTACGCACATCTATTTACTCCTGTCCAAAACCAAGTGTTTCCTCCACAGCAGTTGCCAATTTCGACTGCAGTGTGTCGTACGTCTTGTACGGCGGCAGATCAAGTCGGTTGAAGCTGTATTAATTAGCGCCTGTCATTTTATTTGAATGGTCTCTAAACTCACCAAGTATGCGACTTTGGCAAAGCATTCACCTCGCCGGCCTTCTCAATCGTGAATCTTCTCGGACCGTCGCTTCCCTGCAAATCTTTGAACCCGTTAACCGGAATACGCGAGGTTCCAGTGGCGAATTGCAGCAATCTCGATTTTTGTTCTGCGTCCCAGGTTCTGATAACCTTCCAGAAATTTTGAATGACCTCGTCAGATTCCTGGTATCCTCGATAGTCGGTGTGCTTCTTCCAGTCGTCGACATCAATATCTGCAATACCGCCAATGAGCAGTTCCAATTCTCTCTCATCAAAAACATTGACGAGGTCTGCTGGGATGAGTTCGTTGAATCCAGTGATGAAGGCATTAAATTGTTCTTCTACGCGCTTCTTGATCTTCCATTCGGTGAGTAATCTAGATGTGTTAGCGTGTCTCTTGCAAAGTCCCCATTATACTTACTCGACATATTCTTGCTTGTTGTCATTGTCGACTGGAATATTTCTGCCGTTCGGTTTGAGATCGATCGTCCTTGTCTCGCCAAATTGCTCATCATCCACGGAGAAGGTCTGGTCAAGGATATCTGTGATGTCGTTTTCCAACATCCAAGTCAAGTTCTTGTGGTACTCTTCGTCGACTCCTTCCATGTCGTTGATCTGGACCTTCTTCCTCAGCATCATTTTGTAAAATGCACCGATAAAGAATGAGTCGAGGAACCGTCTGTGAAAGATGGCTAGGCCGACAACTCTGCCAATGAACTTGAAGTAGTTTAGATGTTCTGGGTTGATGCCGGAATGGGGATTGATTTGCAGGGTGTAGTTATCGTGCGCTGAGTATTCGAAGAGACAGTAGAAGGGGTTGAACATCTCGTGTGAAAGCAGGAAGAAGAACTCTCGAGATAGGCCGCCATAGTCGAGACCGTCCTCGCCATCGAACTTGATCATCAAGCGCTTCTTCAGATCTGTAGCGGACTGTCGCATGATCTCGGCGTAGGAATCCTCGAATATGTTTCCACGCCGAACCTTGACATGACACTGTCCGGAGAGAATCCGCAATGCAGGTTGTGATCGGAAGTAGATCAACTTCCGGCGGAAGTCTCGCTTATACTGTGGGACTCCCTGGTCGAGCGACGAGGGCAATCGAGGGTCATCCCACGTGGTTGTCTTGGTGTTGTGGTCCACAAAATATACCCGGGCTGTGTTGGTCAGTCTCATTTCCCATCCGCTTGGAAGTGGACCGAGCTGAGAGACTGGCTGCTGTTGAATGGTGGTGTTGTTTCCAGTCGGGTTGTTGCCGTACATTCGAATGAACTGTTGCCTTCTCGGGTCAACCCAAGTCGTCGTTCTAGTGTTGTGATCTACGTAATATGGCCGGCCTTCTGGTGTATGCCTTTGTTCCCAACCGGCTGGCAGCTCACCAGTACCAGCGGTAGTGGCACCAGTGGCCATCATTGACACCTGGTTGGAGGTTGGAGAGCCCTGGCGGGCATCGAGGTTGGGCGAGTTGGCGCCGGTCCGATCTTCGGGCAGCATTCTGTTCTGATGACGTGCTCTTTCCATGGCCATGTTTTGATCCTGTCGGGCTCGCTGTTCGTCGCCCGAAGCGAGGGGTCGGGTCCAGGTAGTTGTTCTAGTATTGTGGTCAACGTAGTATGTCCTGCCCAGATTGTCTTCTCTTCTTTCCCAGCCAGCTGGTAGTCTTCCTTGGGCATCTTCAAATGAACTCAAGTGACCAGGCTGGCGCTGTCCATTGGATTGAGAAGCGCCGTTTGCGTTGGACACTTGGGCGCGTGGAGGGTCGCCACTAGAAGTAACAGTTCTTGATGGAGCAGGAGAATGGCGTGGAGGTGCTAAAGACGACTGACTGGGCGCGGTCGCTCCTGGGTATTGACTGCTGCTCGCAGTGGTTGACAAGGTGTTGGCGGTGCTCGGGGGAGGTCGACTTCCCTGATTCACTGACGGGCCGTGCAGGTTTGTGGAAAGATTGACAATGAGCTTTCCATGCACAACCAGATTGTCAGTGGACTTTTTCAGGTCTCGAGTGAGCATTTCTTTCGCGAGGGTTAGCCTAGCAGCTTGTCAAGGCGAGACCGGACTCACCATCTCCGCCCATGTCCAAGTCGATCACATCTCCGACACGGACATTGATGACGCCGAGGAAGCCTTGGTCCTTCTTCTTGAACTTCTTCTGGTCAAAGATCTGTATAGCTAACACACTGTCTTCATTGGCGCGCCTGCTCCCGGAATTAGTAGAAGCTCTAGCAGAGCGTATATGCAGCAGGCGAGACTGACATGTCAAACGATTCGTTCCAGTATGGGTTCAGCGTCTTCTTGATTACTTGTGTGGTCTTCGTTTGTTCCCCACCAATGGTCGCAACGGCGAAGGGGTCTGGAAAGCCTGGTTCACTGTCAATGCGTGGTCCGTGAGCAGGGTCAGGCGCAGGTCGACGTACGGAAGACATCTCGCTTGTACAATCCATCGGCGGCAATGACTGGACTAGATTAGCATGGAGGCTGCATGGTCTACCGAACATATAGTTACTTGTCACTCTCAAATTTGGATCCCTGCACATCAAAGGTCAGTATCAGCGTGGGCTGCGACAGGAGCTGGTTCGTACGCAGGCAGATTGTTTTCAGGCATGGCGGTGCCTAGGTTCGCCGCGACTGCGGCAAGTGCCCCTCAGTGTTTGGCAAAGCTGTACGGAATGGCGGGCGACGATGGAAATCCCACTCGTCCTGGCGGGTATAATCGAGGCAGCAAAGTGCAGGCGTTGTTTATACGATTATTCGTCAGCAGTGAGGTAAGAGTCGGCGCTGTTCCATATGGCAAGATAATTACGGCATCCGTTTGAGGTATGGAGTCGTAGAGGCTAGAAGGCTTAGTTGGGTCCAGTCCAATGTTCGGGTACGGAGCAGGTCTGTGAACTTCACGCAGGACGAGGCGCAGTAACTTTGTGGATAATCGACTATCGAGTAGCAACGTCTGAAATTCAACGCAACGTACACACTTGCATGAACTGTCGCTTCTGCAAAGGTTCCAAAGGCTGTACCGTGCAGCTCGAGCTTGTTTGACTGGTCTCATCCACGTTGAGGGTGCGCTTCATGGCCGTTTGTTCCTACTGAAATGCATACTGTGCACCACTAAAACGTAACGACACTTGAGCCTATCTGTGCCTTGCTGTGCCTTTCATTTGGCCGCCTGCTTGTTTGTCGCCAGATTTCATCATTCTCAAACTGACATCATTGGAGAAGCGAGTTACGGAAAACCGGGTTGATTTGCTGCAAAGTATTTGCAGTCCAATAACCCTCTTCCCCGATAGTATTCTAATAGACCGAAGACCTCCGTTGGATCATCGTTCAAAAGTCCAATCGTCTTGCATGACGCCTTCCCGCTCTGTTGTGCCCACTTCCGCTGACTCATGCTTAGATGGCGCTTTCAGTTCAATATGTCTCAAAGCACATAACGTTGACATGTCGGGTGTGCTCGAGCATGATCCTCTTAATCGTTGCGTGAACACAGATACCTTCAATCAGTACGGAGCATAACCTCTTCCACCTCGCCCACCGCGAAATCCACCTCTGCCTCGGGGAGCACCATATCCACCGCCGTATCCTCCGCCATATCCACCTCCTCTTCCAAACCCTCCTCTTCCTCCTCTCATCGCTGGCCCACCGCCACGACCGCCTCGGCCTCCTCTTGTCATCCCGGGCAAGTTGGTCCTCTTGGGCACGACCTGCTCTTGTCAGTCCTTGATCCCCAGACGTCCTGTACTTGCATACCTTGATGTTTCGACCCCTGAACTCGCTCTCGTTTAGAACCAGCGCCTGAGCAACATAGCTGGGATCTGAGAATTCCACATAAGCATACCTGCGAGTGTTTCATCCATTAGCTTTTTGCTGCCCCCTCTTGCCAGGTAGCATTATTTTGATAGTGGAAACGGGAATTCTTGAGGAGGATCAACCAAGCTCTTGCAGCACATCTTTCCGCGCGTAGATGTTTTGCCACGACAAGCTCGTCGAATCAAAAAAGATTGAAGACTTGTGTGCTAATGTAATGGTGCTCTTTTCAAACATACCCTTTGGGATGACCTGTAAATTTGTCCAAGAGGATGGTGACCCTGTTGATTGAGCCCGCTCCGTTGTTAAAGTGTTGCTGGATCTCTTCTGGTGTGGCGCCGTAGTCGACGTTGCCGACAAAGACCGATCGGGCATCGACGTCTTCACGATCCTCTCTAGCGCCACCTGACGCGCCACCTGGGCCATCTGGGTTGCCTTCGTCGAATTGCTGCATTTCGCGCAGTTTGGCGGCTTCTGACTCCATCTCAGCGACGCGTCGCTTCATGGCAGCAATATCTTCCTGAAATCATGTTACCATCCGTCCAGAAAGCCATTTGCTCGACATCTCTTACCTCGTCGTCTGCGCCGGCTTCCTCATTTCTGGGCTCATCCTTGTGGTCAAGGTCGTCTGCCATATTCGGACGTCGTGACGTGTTATAGGAGATGAAGCAGCCGGTGGATTGTCTGAATAGTTTGGTCAAAATATCGCAGGAGATGTAAGGAGAGACACTTCTGAGAATCTCAGATGATCATAAAGCGCAACAAGTAATCAGAGGGAAGTGATATGCTTCTCAGCCTGCGGTGGTTGCCCTTATTTCCCCATTATCCAATCAAACGTCGATTTCAACATCGCCTGCCACGTCCGCCAAGCCATACCTTCGCGTTTTCCAGACGGTCATCAGCTTGCTTCGTCCTTTGATTTCTGCATTGTCCAGACCTACAATGCCAAAGAGGGTCAGAAGGTTTGTCATCGTCAAGTTCTCACGTTTGATAGCAAGTGACATTCATTCTCAAGTAATATGAAGCCACGTTTAAGGCGCATTCCTGCTGTCACCCTCCTCAATGGACTCTACCCTGTCGACGACGTAAAAGCAGGATAGCATCACCAAATGAATCACATTTTTCTGTCTATGTCTCATACTTTCGTGGTCCAATCCCACTTCCATCTCAAGCATGCCCATCGACTAGCAGCAAACAGCAGGCACCCCAGAGCAAGGATGGCACAATAGAAAGCGACCATAGCCTGAGCTCCTACCACCTCAACTAGCTCACCAGATATTGGGATGCACACGAGAGTTGCAAGACTCGCAACGAAGTAACTCGAGCCATAGTATCTGCCAAACTCATCTGCTCTGCACAACTGTCCAATACATGCGGGTACTAGCGCCATCCAGCAGCCTGTCATGAACCCAAACACTGCTATGAATGCGTACAATGCTCCAAGGTGATGCTGACCAAATGGCATCCAAATGGCCAACATAGCGACCAAGGCAATGACCGCCGAGACCAGAAGCGTGTTAAATCTGCCAAATTTGTCGCTGATATAACCAGTCACAAGTCGTCCAACGGATGAGACTCCATTCATTACCGATATCAAGTAGAATCCTGTCGTTGGCGGATAGTCAGTGCTGATCGTTGCGTAGGTCGGCACTATTCCAAGAGCCCCAAAAAGGACAACCTCGAAGCAAAAAATTGCCACAGTAAGCAGACTAAATCTCAAATCCCCGAAGATGGATAGCGAAATAATCTTGACCTTCCTATTCTTTACTGGTGGTATGCGAGACCTCATGAGAACGTTGCCCATCACGAGGCACCCCACAAATGTGAATCCGAGAATTCTAATCGACCATGTATACCCATACTTCGGAAATGTGTCTCGCAAAATCAGCGGGATGGTCAAACCACCAAAACTCGAGCCGATCATCGCAATGCCTTGCGTCAACCCGCGCCGTTCTTTGAACCAATGCGAAACACATGCCAGGCTCGTCGTCGTCAACATCGCACCACAGATCCCGCCTAGCACTCCAAGGCAGAGCATGAACTGGTAGTACAATGTGCATTCTGCTAACAAGAACATCATGAGAATGTATCCCGCTGAACCCCCTCCTGCGATCCAACGTGGTCCATATCGATCAAAGAGCGGACCGACCCAAATCCCTAGACCGAGTGACAGGTACACGAACACAGAAGGGATCCACCCGACGTCGCGCGATGAATAGTTTGACAGCTGATTTTGATTGAGATAGTCTTGAACAGGTCCGATACTGACCATGAAGCCGAAGGATGGGAAGAGGCAGAGAAAGGCGCCTAGCACAACTGACCAGGCGCGGAGGCCGCCTTCTGGAAACACATCTTCGGGATCGATCACAATATTTGCAGCCTCAGTATTCCTTTCCGTTTTTGTGTCCTTCTCATTGCTGTTGTTGTCGGGTTTCCTCTCCGGAGCCGAGGTATTACGACCGTGCTGCTTAAGCTCCTCTACCGCGTTTTGGTCGGCGCTGGTTTGTTTGACGAGCGGATTTCCACCTGGGTCCATTGTAATCCTTGATCCTCGCAATAACTCTACCTGAGCATCAGAAGCCTCAGGAGGACCATCTTGTCGTGAAGAAATACAAGAAGCACTCGCAGCGCGCCTTGTAACAATTTCTTGACCTCAAGACTTTAAAAAGTGGAGAGGATCTCGATCTTTTTGGCCCGGCCATCTCCTAGTGGTCGCACTAAGATCGACCGGCAAGATCAACTCGTGGTGCTCCGTCAATTAGTCATCGGAAAGAAGCATTCAAAGACCGTATGCGTGTGTTGCAAGGGGGCGCCGCGTCGAAGGATGAAAAGCTTCAATCATAATACAGATATCTCCTAAGCTCTAGAAAACATGCTGCTGCCCCTTTCTGGTCCTGCAGACAGATTCGTATCAGGTTGCACGCGCGACAAGTACCTCTGGGCAGCATGCGGCTTGTATTTAGCTGTACAGTTGCAAACATGCTTACCGTCAAAATACTCAGCCTTCGATAGTAATATGAAAAGACCAGACATACCTATTGTTCCACAGGGCTACCAATTCAACCTAAAGGAAGGGGTTGAATCCGGCGGCTCTCATGGATCTACTGTTCTTCACCAGCATTAACGACCTGTTCCGTTTTTCCCTAAGCCCGCGGGCTATTGAGCATGGACTACGTGCTTCATACGCAAACGCGCTCCCAAAATCAGTCCTAACATTCGAGTGCATACCGTAGGATAGCCTGACAATGTTTGATAACTGTCACTCAAATAACAGTCCACATCCATGTTCGAACTTGTCAGGAGAGTATTCTGGCTTGAACGGCAAGTCAAGTATCTCAATTCTCTGAATCTAGATGTCACCTCCGCCCAGACTTCGCTCGTCACACCAGCTCGAAGAATACCGCTCTGCCCCATTACTGACACTACAGACTAGTAGTGACCTCGAGGTTCCATACAGCAGTGCGAGAATAGAACAGAAGTGTACTTACTACGCGCTTCAATATGAAGAACCTTGCGTTTAAAACCAGTATTTGCAGGGTTATCACTTCACATCTGCCAATTCCATGCTCGTCCTCGCCAGCGTTTCTTCATCCGGCCTCAAGCGAGTATTTAGTAATCTGTATGAGGCGGATGGAGATGGTAGTAACGCTCGCGTGCACCGATATGATAGCATAAGCGCTATCGGTGGTGGTCTTAGCGTGCCCTTTCCATTCCTAGCTCCTCAATTTTCACCCTATTTCCTGAGGGCATTGATAGCATTCTGGCACTTCATCGAAGTACTTGCAACAGCATTCACGTCCTCGGCATGTCCTATCCTGTGTTTGAGGTCCAATCCTATGGCGAGCTTTCGCTCTTGTCATGATGGCGTCTCGATTTCATCTGCAGCTTGCCTGTCAAGGGCTAATAGCGGTACAGATTGACAGATGACTCAAAAATCGCTATCTAGCCGTTCAAGTACTCTTAGTGCACAGGTCACCATCTCTGGCCTCACTAGAAAATGTTTATAATCGATTCCAACACAGAGAATGGCATTCTCCACTCTCTCATACCGACTCGAAAATAGACATCCAGGAACCAACCGCTCGACCACAATAACCATGAGAGTGTCCAGAGGTATCCGACGTACTTCAGCACTAGTTGCAAATTGCCAGACTTCTGTTGCTCTTTGCTATCCGATGAACCTGAATTGTGATAAACATACGGTGCAATTCTGGTTATGAAGCCTTGTTCCACCATGATAGCCGGTACTTGAGACATAAAAAACAACATGTTTCCTCTAAAGAGGGTCAACGCCGGTACGTTGGTAGAAAGAGACCAGAGCGCAAGGAAGTGAAACGTCCCGGAAACAAAGAAAGCCACTGAGAGGTGCGTAAGGAAGGAGTAAAGCGTATGCCGCGGAATATGCAGCATGCGGATCAAGGCGCGACTGTAGCCGACGACGGACTGTTCATTTTCGTGTTAGTGGCCAAAGCAAATGCAGCGCAATCCGTGACGGGGTTAAGTCAGCGTAAAGAGGACTGCGAAAGGTGTGTGAAGGCTTATACGCAAAAGTCTGGTGTCTGAGCCATACCTGATGTAGGATTTGCTGCCAGAATGAGCCCCAGAAGTATCCCACCGTAGTGAGCTTCGATGTCTCGCCATTAAAAGGTGGCCAGTCCTGGTAATTTTTTTGGTCAGTCAGAAGTCCTCTAGATTTCGGAAGGGATGACCAACAATTGGTGTGGATAGTCCAAGCGAGACGCTTAGAATAGCCGCTGTTGTCCACTGGAGGAGCCATGTTGAGTAGACAAGAAAGCCACACACGAAGCGTACTGCCACTCTCGGATACCACGACCTATCGTCGAGTATCTGCTGGAGTGAAAAGTTCCTGATAAACAACAGTGCGGCGTCTGCAGTGACATACGCCTGCAGCCACCGAAGCAGCTGGCGAACAAGAAAACGGCCTTTTTGGTCATTCGTGTAGGGTGGCCGTCGGACCCTGATCTGGTAGTTCCATCCAATACCTCTGGGATTAACAAAGATCGCAGCCGCCCACGCCAGCTTCTTGAGGCCGAAGCGAATTTCTGTCGCTTCTGCTGGCTGCTGACTCAATCTCCAATATGCCTTCTCTGGCTGAGAGCAGATCAGCTTCTGAATCGTAGGAACATACCAGAACCACGCGTTGGCGAGCGAATATCGCATCTGCTGGTCTGTTGGAAATTCGTCGACGAGACACCAATATGCTATTAGCAGAATAACAAATGTCCAGAACAGTCCGCGACCTCTAAAAGGGGGGCTGGCGAGCCCGAAAATCATGGATAAGGGAAGGAGTGCATGAGGGAGGACACTCGTAAAGCTAGGCTCCATGTTTTGTTATCTTTGCTGAGGCTATTCCGGTGGAATTATGCCAGTCTTCGTATGAATGCGGTAAGTGATCAACCATTTATACCGATGAGACAGATGCCTAAAGTGAATCTTGCTACAAAAAGACATCACGCAGCTTTGGTCTGAGCTTAGGTAACCTCTCAGCTAGGAATCGACCTCCGAACAAGAATTGGCATGAAAAGGAGGTGGCGTGATACGGTTGTTTTCGACAACCGTTAAGTTACTAGCGTAAGATATAATAGTAGAGGCCATGCAGACAGTGAGAAGCGCAGGAATGTTACCGTTGTTTACAAAGTCGTAAACGTTGTCGGTAGAATCCGGAACAGGGTTTCCAGTTCACAGAACAATGTCAAGGTCCAGTCGCACGCCACTTGATGAGTGCTGGTATTCAGCTCCTAACGTTCGTTTATGTTACGTCCTATGCAAATGTTAATCATCTACTGGGAAGTGATTTTAGACTGGACCCTGAAATTTGAGACTGACATCTTCGTCCTTCGAAATAGAAGAAAAAGATTCCAGACCATGTTAAGAACGGTTACAATTTTGCAAAAGACTATCCACTCAAGTTTGTTGCCGCGTGTAATCGCTACCTTAGAGCTTAATTCTACCTTACTTTCCAAAACTTGTTCGGCGCGTCTTGCGTAGCTGACTCCAGTCTTCACATCCTCCCAAGTCTAATGCTGGTAAGCCTGTATAAACAGCATGTTGGATACGGCTAGCGGCTTATCTTATTGACGTTCTTTGTCCATCAGCTTACAAAATGTCAAACTACCGTAAGGGGGCGATCAGAAGTGAGCTAAGTGCAAAGAGTATATTGTAAGCTATCTGTCATCCTGAGCTAGCCACACGCTATGTTATCGATTGAATGCTTGAAGAGTCAAACGCCGAGCAGTAGCGAGCTGCATAGAAAGAGCCTGCGCTCAGTCTGCTCCCTTTCCATCATGCGTTCCGCTGTCAAAGAGAGTAGCCACATACACTGGAGGCGAGTATCCGAGCAAACATCAAACTCATCAAAACCAACGGTTGTCTCGAGAAAAGCTAGCCTTGCTGCTTTCCCGAAAGGTCCTCTCGAACTTATCTGTCTTGTATGATAGTGTCGATAGCGTCTTACAGAGCAAAAGTATTTGCCAAGCACCGACAGTGCTCACGTTTTGGCGGTCTTGTTAGCATTGTCGACCCGCCGAGAGAGAAAGCTTCCAGAGTCATCAAGACTCTGAAGCGTGCAGGCATACGAACAATAATGGCCGAGAGGAGTTTGAAGCTCATCACTCAGAGAAGAGCCTGATCCTCCAACGTTATGACCGTCTCGGACCGTCCGGGTTAATATCTAACCAACCTACCACCAGCTCTTACTCCGAGAGAAGCTCTGTTTGGCGCTAAAACGGTCCCTCGCCAAGCAATGGTTTTCCCTCGTCCAGGAATAATCACCTTACCGAAGCCCGAAAGGACTTCCACGTCTCCCGTTCTCTCCTCGTCGCCGGCGCGTCTCTTGTCTAGTAATTTCGGATCGTCAGGAGATCCGAGTCCGGATTCGTCCTGTTCATCAGGACTGAGGGCGTCTTGCGTCGTTCGCCGTGAGACGTCAAGCGGAGTTATCTAGTCGTCCGGCGACTTGTGCATCGATATTTTGGGTTCGACGACATGGTCGAACGTACAGCTTCCGTTGACATGCCGCAATGGAAAAACTAGCGATCAACTGTGCCATCTCCGTTCTTATCATCTAGCCGCATATATTTCCTGCTTTGCTAAGCCTGACAACTGAGGAAATCATGAGAGCAGCGTCGAAAAGCATACAACCTGTGAATGGGGCGGCCCGTGCAATGATTTGACCTGATGGTAGTTCGCACTAGCTGTCTTGAAAACTTGCGACATTCTCGATTATGGAAGATAAATACACAGAGCTATTATCTGATACCGGTTATTGTTTTTGCGTTGGTCATCGTGTTGACCTTTGCTTCTCTTTGTCTTAGAAGGTCGCAACTAGCAGCGAAGGGCCGGTTGAAATTTGTTTCTTTCCTGTCGTAAGTGATGTGGGCTTGTTATTCTCTGATGAGATGGGGAGGTGTTCTGGCACAGCGGTCGCTAGGCTTAAGTAATAAATGGCCTGGAATGTTTTTTTCTACTGAGATAACGGTGCTTGCTTGAAAAAACCATTCACTGGCCGCTGTCATAGTTCGTGTGTTATTACAGGCACGGAGCTCCGAAACTGAGCTATTTAGGCAAAGACTAATGCTTCGCTCTCGCCGCAAGAGTCTGGCATTGATTTGATATCGTTTGTCAGCATTCATGACACGAACTACTCTTTGCTGCGCCAAACAAGAGCTTGCGCATCGGTGTGTGCAACCCGCGGCCCTCGAGCGTCCGCTGTACAAGTTGCACGTGGTTTTGGTCGTTGGCACGTGCGGACGCCAGATGAACATGCAAGGCCCGCTCCTACGCTGAAACCGGGAGTAGTCAGGCGCCCCTTCTTGGCGCGTAATTCCCCAACATGTAGTCTTCACTCGCAGGCTTGCGAGGGATTGTTGATCTTCTCTACATGCGCTACGCTTATGGCTACAGCGGGTTGCTGAGCGGCTCGTCATGTTACCAAGATTCTTGTGACTTTCTGTCAGTCTTTGCCGACAAAGTCTGCCATCATGCCGAAAGTGGAGGCTTGCACCGTCTCCATAATCGCCGCCGGCCGAACCTTGCAGGAATACGACCCACCTGAGATCGAAACCGATCATGATCAAAAGACATCAACAAGATACATCGAAGCTGCCGAAGGAGCTGACTTCTTGATACACGTCGAACTGCCCTCCACGACCAAGTTCCCTGCGGGGTCTAAAGTAATTTTTGTCTTCCTTGACGGATCATTTAGGGGTGGGAAAGTGATTGAGGCAACATCTTTTCATTCAATAGGCGCGACGTACGTCAAATTCTCGTCCACGACATACAGTCAAGATGACAATTTTTATAAGCGACGATTTGTGTTTCAGAACATTGTGACTACCGATGAGACACGGGAGAAGGAAGAGCTGAAGGAGATTGCACGAAAGGTAGGCTGCATCACCGTGAAGGTCTACGACTTTCGTAAACATGGCCAGAAAATGCAGGACCCGAAGCAATTCAGGCTGGCTCAGCCCGTTCCAGAAAAAGCTTTGAAAGGCCAGCCTGTTCACCTGTCCACTGGCTTTGGACCTGCCCGGCGGACGGCTCCTCGGACAATTACTCACGGCCAGATTGTCGGCCGAGCAATTGCGAAGGTCGTATATAAGTACCGCTCGCGTGCGGCTCTACAAATGATGGACGTCATTGCATCTAATCCTGACCCACCAGCCCTTGCAGAGCGAGACATCAACGAGCTCGACCTGGTTGAGGCACGCGAACTCCTTTCACAGTATCAAGAGCAAGAAAGGCGCATGCCAAAAGTTAAGCTGGAGGACACGAAGGTCAAGGAAGAGGAAGAAGGCTCTGGTATGGCTTCGAAGCGAAAGCGAGAGCTTGATATAATTGAAGATGACAGTGACGACATTCAGATCATCCAGACTAAGAAAGTCAAGACCAAGAAGGACGTCGAAGTTATCGACTTGACTTGAAAACAACGCAACCTTACAAATGGCCTTGAGCTTTTGCACCAGAATATCGAATGAGTGAGGATAGCTCTACTGGCAGACTCACAGGCATATACAGGACAGAGCTACACGTTGCGGGAAACAGTATGACAGATTGGCCATCAAGCTCCGTGATCTGCAACGAGCTTTCGGTCTCATGGGCTATCATGGCCAAACAGTGTCAGCACACAGTTGTTCGTGTAGGAAGCATAGTACGATGCAGATCAGCACTATGTCTGAGGGATGTGTAGCCAGACCTCTGGCTTCATTGGAATCCCTTACAGACCACATGGGTAGCATTGAGAGCTCCCATTGCACTGAGGCACATCACAACCATTCTCAAATCGAAGGCTCTTTCGAGATAACGGAGAACCTTGTGCAGACCGATGGGAGACAAAATTCAACTTTGGTGTGCTGAGTATCACCGCGAACATCAACCTTAAATGCCAAGAGTCAACATTGAACTGGACGTCCGAGTTCCGACTGAGTCCGTGGACCTGGAGCAGGAAACTATCCAGCTCGGAGAAGGGGTCCGATCACTCGGCTGAGATAGTGGCGACAAATAAAGTCCGTGCCGCCGAAACGCCAATCCATCTTGGTATTGGCAATCTTGGAGCTTGGGGCACTGCAGAACATGCGAAAAATAATGGCACTTTCAAAGCTGTTGTTTCGGTAATGCTCAGCCCGAACCTTCAGCGATACCATCGATGCTGGGTCGACATTTACTCAGCCGTTCATAACGATAATCCAATGTCAAAGCAGTTCGGTACAGCTTCACCCGACATTAAATCACACAAAGAATAGCCTGACGGTCGCAAATACGAGTGGAAATCTCTATAGAATCTTTTCTAAGCAACGTCTATCCTGTTTCGTAGCTTTGAAATCTCTTGCGGTCCAGTTTTGCAGCATCCCCCAGCAACAATTCCTTTCCACTTACGTCGCTGCCTTACCTCTTCAATCACCTTCCACACCTGCTCGTCCCACTCGCCATCGTCTTGCTTAACGCCAATCCATGTTTGCGTTTTGCTGTCGTATGTCTGTCCTTTGCTACCATTCGGAGCAATTATTAATCTCGGCAGCTCCACTTCTAGCTTTTCTGCAGCATCCTCGAACGCCTTCACTAGCTTCGACAGTTTCTCAACCTTCGTGCAATTGATACCAATACCCCACGGCGCCTGCAGCTCAACTCCATCCTCCCAGCTCTTTTCCTCGAACAGAGCATCAACTACATCCTCAACACTGCTTCCGTCCGGCAATCTCTCATCATTATTCGGAAAGACACAGCTCACCCAGTACGGCTTGAATACCCGCTCATGCCGATTTACGTTGGCAGCGGTCCTCACAGCCCGGACTTCTTCCAACCTTGGAATGGTCTCAAATGCAACGACGTCGACTTTCGACCAGCTAGCCCAGAACATCGCAATTCTCTCTACGTGCCAGTGCTCCAGTTTCGTCTCGTCGCACATGTCCTCGTACTGTCCGCCGTACTCTTGACTCGGAGACATCGTGGCGCCATATGCGCCCAGACTCAGTGCGACAAGACCGGGCCTATTATTGAATGCATGACGTGAGATATCAACGCCTAGATCGAGATACTGGCATATCTCCTCGAAGAAGTCGATTTTCTCGCCGTTGACGACAGTCTTGGCGAAGCCGGAGTGTGAAGCTTGATATGTGGGTGTGAGGAGAATATCGACGCCTGCTTTGACAAATTCAGATTGCGCTTTCTCGAGGGTGTCTGGATCTGTTATGAGGAGGTGGGAAGACCAGAGAGGCGTGCTATGGTCAAATTTCTGATCGTATTGATCCTCGAGAGTCGTGCCCAGGCCACCGTCGAGGAGAAGAAGCTCCTTCGTTAGAAGGGGATTTGAAGACATTATCTCTTTCAGAAAGACATCATAGAAGGCCGGTTGAACATCAATCAAGTAAAGACATCTTTCACGTCGTGAGATCGGCCGAGATGCCGATGCCGGTAGGTCTGCGGGCTTGTGCTCAGATAGGTTAATGCCAGTGGAGCGCTGCCGCGATACCTCCCTCAGCTCACAAACCACCTCAATGTCTCGATAATCCATCGTATAATCTAAGACCCTGTGTTTGTCTTGATTTTGAATGGTGCAGACTGATCATAGCTGCATCGGCATGAGATCTTGCAAGTCTGTACCACCCCCATCGATGGTGGGCTCTCTAAGCACTCAATCATGCTTTGGTCGACGAAGCCATCATTCAGCTGAAGCCTCGGTATCAGCGACGGACCTTTGCTCATGAACTCCCAGATTCTAAAGATCTCAACATCGCCGGAGCCGTATATGTCGATTTCCTCTTGAAGCTGTCGCGCCCGTGCGCAATGCCCTCGCCTTGTCCGCCCGAGCATGGGTCCCGCACAACGAATTTCAGGCCGCCACTGCCAGCTTTCAAAGTCCCCAAGACTTGGTCAGAGCTTTGCGCACAATGTTCAACCATGCTACGATCCCGGATTTCGCAGCTGATACGCAACAAGCTGGACCGTGATTCTGATATCATTATCTTAGCACAGCGCAAGGTCAGGAAGGAGGACTTCAGTAGCCAAGCCTCGAGAAGCTGTCTTATCTGTCGGGGAATAGCACTGTCTCTTGGCCTGAGTCCCGCAGCTGCGACTGCCTTGCCCGAAAATGTCCTTTTGACTTTCAGCTCACCCACAGCGATAATTCTGGAGGGCACGCAAGGATCGAGTCCTTTTGAAAAGAGGTATCCTAGCTGGCAACTCTTCAATGACAACAAGATTCGTCTGAATGTAGTACTCCAAAGACAATCAGGAGCGCCTTACGTGGACCTGGATTCCATCTTCTCCGGAATCTATGAGCTTCAGCCTGCGGCAGGTCAGTATGTACATTGCATGTAGCACACGCATCGTTCGTTCCAGAATCGTGAGAGCTACGCTGACATATTGATATGCAGATATAGACAGACTCGCCGCTCACCATGAGCCTTCAAACTCTAACTTTTGTGACCAGTCTGTCGACTTGTGCAAAAAGTGGTTGAAAGAGTGTAATAGCAGTCATGATCTCTGCAACAAGTTCCCAGAATCTTCGCTACTACGACCTAAAAGACTCTTACATCTTACGCATTCTTCGGATGGCATTCACCTCCGCTTGTCTGCGATTGCGGCTCCTGTGTCATACGCAACAATCAGCTATTGTTGGGGATCAGATGATAGCATGCTAAAACTGACGACCAGTAACCTCCGTCAGTTCATGGACACTATTCCAACCTGCGAAATTCCGCGGACGATCATGGAAGCCGTCAAAATTGCTGACCGCTTAGGCTTCTCCCATACCTGGGTTGATTCCTTATGTATCGTGCAGAACTCAGAGGACGACTGGCAAGAACAATCGGCTCTCATGGGTAGCATTTACTCCAGAGGAACGATCAACATCGCCGCCACAGCTTCCGAACAAGCAAGTGACTCACTCATCCGCCACCGAAACGCTCATTCAGTAGGACCGTGCTCAGTATTTGTGGACATTGAAGGTGCACCTGCAGGCATATATGGCATTTACGATCTACAATATTGGACAAGGCTGGTGACGCAAAAGCGCATCAATACTCGTGGGTGGGTATTCCAGGAAAGACTCATGGCAGCGCGGACCATTCATGTGAGCGACGAACAAGTTCTTTGGGAATGTAGGGAGTGTTGTGCATGCGAGACTTTCCCTAATGGACTTCCTGACCCACTCACTTGCGAGTCAGAATGCAAGGCTTCGATTCCCATCCAAAAAACCAATCTCCTTCCAAGGTATAGCATACTTGCACCTGACACTACTAGCCATGGCGGAGATAAATCACAAGCGGAGGACGTTGCTCTGAATACTAACATGACAGCGGCTCGAGCTGACGCGTATCTTAAATGGCGATATCTCATAGAGATCTATTCTGGCTGCCACTTCACCAAAGCGTCAGACAAGCTCGTGGCACTGTTGGGTCTCGCAAGCCAGGCACGAGCATTCAGCAAGGGCGATTATGTGGCGGGAATGTGGGAAAGCACTCTAAGTCAGGACCTTCTGTGGCACAGGCATCTACACGGTCAAGAGATTACAAGTCATGGTAGCTTTACACGCTCCGATCTTGCACCTTCATGGTCATGGGCATCTATGAGTACTAAAATCAAGTTCACGACAGCGAGCCGCTCCGATCACTTTCCAGCTGTGATTGAAGGCATTGATCAATTATCTGGGAGAGCAGGGGAGAGATATGCAGGCTGCATGGTTCTCAGGCTTTGCTCATTTGCATTCACAGCGAAGATCACAATGTCACAGAACGGGCGTCCATACCTCGATTTCTCAGACACCCACATAAAACACGTTTCGGTTGCGAGTGATGAGTTGATCCTAGATGATGGTCATTGTTCGCCTCAGACGAACCTCACATGTTTGGTGCTGAGAATGCGTAGTATTGTTCAGAAGCCGCCGTCACATGACTGGGAAATCGCCGGTCTCTTGTTGTCACCTGTGGATGAATCAAACGGTTGTTTTGTCCGCATTGGATACTTTCAGTCGGTGGTCAATTCGAGGATCTGGGCTCAGATTTCTCAGAAGCGTTCTGTGCGCATCATCTAAGGCAAAAATCTTTAATATCGCGTAGAGAAGCCATATTACCAAACCTTTGTCGCAAAGGGATGCCATAATGTCTAGGGACGTTGAAGTTCTGATGCTTGCGGTGGATTATTAAGCGAAAGCTAGCTGGGATGCACAGGACCCGTCAGACCCACTTGGCAGGGTTTGTGCGGTGCAGGCGCAAACTGGTGAAAGGGCGGGAGCTTCACGCCTGCAGATTAAAACGTTTCGGTTCTCTGATAGCCTTGCATCATGTAGCACGACAATACATTTCGCTCTTTGAGCGCGTCGCAGAACCATCAGATAGCCGACATGGCTTCATTACAGCCTTTGCGACCTCTTGATCGAGCTGTACAGCCTCTTCGCATCGCTTTCAAACGGACGTTCACCACCCAGCACCCCGGCAAACCTAGCACAACAAAACCTCGCCATTTTCTGTCGATCAAAGACCTTACGCCTACAGAATTCAAGACACTTATAAACAATGCTACGGCCCACAAAAAAGCTCTACAAGGTGCAACTCGAGCATCATGGCAACTCTCCTCTATGCTCAGAGGCACCACTATCCCTCTTGTATTCTCGAAACGTTCCACCCGGACACGAGTGTCTACTGAAGCTGCGATTGTTGCAATGGGCGGACATCCGATGTTTCTGGGCAAAGATGACATACAGCTTGGCGTCAACGAGTCGCATTACGACACCTCGGTGGTGATTTCGAGCATGACAGCTGGAATCATTGCAAGAGTCGGACCGCACAAGGACATTGCAGATCTAGCCAAGGACAGCAGTGTGCCTGTAATCAATGCTCTCTGCGATTCCTTTCATCCTATGCAGATCATTGCGGACTTTGCGTGTTTGAGTCAGAGTTTGAACACCCAGGCGAATGGCCTCAAGGGACTGAAGATCGCCTGGGTTGGGGATGCGAATAACGTGCTCTACGATATGTGCATCGGAGCCAGGCACTTGGGAATGGAAATGGCTGTTGCTACACCTATAGGGTATGAGATCCCGCAAAATATCCGGAACATCATCAACGAGGTTGGGGTGGGCGATCTATTTGAGACAAACACTCCTGAAGAAGCAGTTAGGAATGCAGATGTGATTGTCACCGATACTTGGATCTCGATGGGTCAAGAAGAGGAGACCAAGAAGAGATTGAAAGACTTTCAGGGATATCAGGTCACTGAGAAGATGGCGGAGAGGGGTGGTGCAAAGAGTGATTGGAAGTTTATGCATTGTTTACCCCGGCATCAGGAAGAAGTAAGTGATGAGGTGTTCTACAGTGATAGGAGTCTGGTGTTTCCCGAGGCGCAGAATAGGCTGTGGAGTGCCATTGCCACGTTGGAGGGATTCATTGTCAACAAGGGAGATATCAAGGCGACGGAAGTATAGAAGCAGTCATAGAACGCGAGGACCATCAAACCATAGTCACTAGACTGATAGCCGATCCAGCCGAGCGACGGGCTCTCATCATCTGCGTAGATTTTGTTCCTGAAGCATGTGAAATTGAGCTCATGGTCGACGTCACATGCCTCGGTCGCGTCTTTAAGTTCGACTCTCAGACCATTCGCAGCAGACACCTTTGCTCCCTGGCTTCTCTAAGACTCACACAAAGAAGCCATGGCATCGCCAGATCTCTCCCGCTCACCCTCGTCAACCTTCGCGCCCGGATCTCATCGCCGCTCCCATCCCAACCTCCAGAACCTCCACCATCTTTCTCTTGCGCCTCTGACCCCCAAATACCCAATCGACCCCGCAGACTACGACGCCTACTACGATCCAAACACATCAGAACTCCACACCAGCGTGTCACTCAGCCAAATAGCCACATTGCCGAGTCCTAGTGGTATACTGACGCATAGCCCCGCGAGGAGCAGGAATGTCAGTCGGAGTGGAAGTCGAGTGAGGAAAAAGGTGAAAAGTCATGTGAATATTCAGGTGCCCGATGGGAAGGAGAACGAGGTGACCAGCGACGATCTAAAGAGACAGAAGCACCATGGCCATGGTGTTCAGGAACGCGATGTCAACCCTGCGGCTAGACCGTCAAAGTCTCACTCGCAGCTACATAAATTACAACTGCACACCGACCCGTCATGGTTGGTGCAGACTGGGTTGAGTCTAACGGAGAGCTCAAGAGAGACAAAGGGCCAGAGCTGGATCAGTAAGAGGGATAGTTCTACCAACTTGGCGACTACGCCTGTGGAGGGGTATGGACACCCTGATGTCAGGCGACCAACAGACGGACGCACGCCGAGGAGTGGGAAGGCGACGCCCGCGCGATCAAGAATAGGGAGCAGGAATGTGAGTCGGAATGCGAGTACTAGTCGACTCGGGACCGACTTGAAGATGACGGCGAGTGCCCCTGCCGCTGCGCATGGACATGGAGAGGGTACGCCGGCTGCTGGTGCGAGTTTCGCGGCAGCACAGAATTTTGATGATGGAATTCGAGAGGAAGAGGAAGACATTGAGGAAATTGAGCCCAACTGGGCGGACGCAAAGACTCAAGCGGAGATGGCGGCACATCTACAGGCTGAGCTGGTTGAAGATTTTGCGGATGACGACGGCGATCCCTACGGCATGTTAGATTTTGATGGGCAGGGCGATTCTGACGCGGATTCGGCGGCGGATGAAGAGGAGGTGAGGAAGGCCATGAGGAGTTGGAGGGTTGGCGGCTGGAATTGGATGGACGGGGCTATTGATGCGCTCTTGATGGTTGAAGAGGGGAATGCTGGGAAGGAGGTGGCACGGCGGCGGGAGAGTCTGGAGGAGAAAGCTACTGTTGAAGAGGACGCTGAGCTGCCGGAGCACAACCCGAGGACGGGATGGATGGACCTTTACTGGTTTGGGAGGTTAATCAAGAGGAATATCAATCTTTGATCAACCTCGCAACGATTTCGTCACAAACCGAGGAAGATGACCTCGGTGCGGCAGCCCGAGACAAATCTTTGGTCAGCTGCCACTCCCTGCTCTGATCCAGGGCTAGGTTCTACGAAACCCACATACGTGACCACTGGTTAATCATACAAGAAGAATCCGATGCTTTGTCTAAGTGTCCGCGATGATGCTTGACGAAAATGGCAGACCCGCTTGTCGACACTCGTTTCACTGTCCATGTGCTGTCTATGATTCAGGGCGTCGCTCCTTCGTGACATGATATGGAATTCTACACAGTCACGTTCGATTTCCCAGCTCTGATCACGCCCAGCTTGGTTTGCTTGAGTCAAACTGGTGCGTGTCTTCAATACTGCCAATCACGAAAGCTGGACGCCAAGGCGAGAATGATGAAATGAGACACTGGGGAAGCTCGGCGAGGACCTGGAGGGCTCCGACTAGTGGGCCTGACGTTCAAGCAGAATCGACTGAAGTGGAACAGAGAATCCAAAGCATACCGCGGGCTAGCTGGCCTCCGAACTTGCTGATCAAACGTTGTGTCCTAGGCCTGTGCGCTTCGATCACGTTGGCGCGAGCCATATCCCCTGGTGCGGGTAAACAATGACGGCGTGATCTATGAGTCACCTGACTTCGTACTTGGTTCGTCACTGCAGACTTCCCTCCTCGTATCCAGTGGAATGCGAGCTTGCCCTCGCAGTCGATAAGGGCGTGTTCACATTGAAATCATTGAGGAGTTTACCCGCACGGTCTTCTACTCTTGTAGCCGGCATCTTAAGGCCGGTGACATAGTAGTCGTGAGGGTATGGTAGTCCCTAACTTTCTCTGAAGCGCCCTGGCGCATTGAGATTTGTGCCAGCAGCCCTTGAAATATGGTTAGCAAGCTAGATACAATGCTTGCTTGTCTGCATTTGCGGGTACAGAAAAGAGACCCTGGAGGAGCCAGCAAGTCTTTGCAATTTGCACCTCGTGCTGAAGCATTGACTCTGCGTGAAACCACCCTGCAACCACCCGGCCCCTTCTATTATCCCAAAGGCAAGCTTCAGGCGTTGGGGAGACAAGAATAACAGATTGGAGCGTCTCGGTACCAGCTATATCATTTATTGATCACGTCAGGCAACTCATAATCTTTCGCCTTCTTAATGCAGCAAGTATCAAGGAAAACATTGGCTCAATCTGAGAGACGATAATCCTGCAGAAGAGTTGGTAGGTAAGTCAGCCCTTCGCGTGAAGATCGGTCACAGCACGTTTCTATCATTGCACGAACTTTCTTGCCTTGAGCACAGCCTTCTCTCATCTCTTAGAAGGTCACTTCCATATCCCACTCTCTGGTGAGATGATGTAGCAAAGGGAGAATCTCTTGCCTTCGAAGTATGGCGGCTGGCGTGTACGAATCTTTAGAAGTCATAGAGTGCTGAGTACGAGCCTGGGTACCACTCGTCTAGGCATATCATAGAGAGATTTGCGAGGAAGGACATTATGTCTGCTTCAGTCCTGTTTCATGGACCCAGCTACTTTGAGGTGCCAGGATTTAACTTGGAGTCGGTATAGCGTAAATAGCACAGCTTCCAATAATGTTGATCATAGCGAGCTACGGAATAGGCGCCTGCTTCTGTTCGTCGTTGATAGGCAGCTTATCGTCCCCGAAAATCTGGGGGGACGCCCACTTGAGGCCACGCGATGCCATGTTTTCCAATCCCGCATCTTTCCGCCCCAGCAAATTGCGCGTCATACATTTTCAAGCCGAGTGTTCAAAATAAAAAAAGCCTTGATCTTCTCGCCATCCGCAGCATCTTGTGTACAACATTCAATGTACTTACATCGATAGCAATAACATTGCACCACTGACAACATGTCGTCGCGAGAGAACTCACCAGCTCGCGCCAGCGAACAGACGCCCCTCCTCTCTCGCACTGATAGCCACACAGAGTACGAAGCCAATGGGTACATCGACGACTCACCATCTGAATCGTCCTCGAAAAAGAGAACACAATGGCCGATCATAGCAGCAATCGGTTTCCTTTCCATGTTCATGATCATCGCACTCATTCTCGGGTTTGCTACACCAAGCGCAGTGGAGGAATACGTCAAAGAAGCGGTGCAGTTCGATGCGGACAATTTGTCTATCGAGAGCTTCACAGATACTGGCGTTCGCGCACGCGTCCAGGGAACTGTATGGCTTGACGCGAGTCAAGTGCGCAGCAAGTCGACCAGGGATCTTGGGCGGTTTGCAACGTACATTGCGAAAGAGGTCAAGAGCGGGCAGATGAATGTGCAGGTCTTCCTCCCGCAATATGGCAATGTACTACTTTGCAGTGCAACGATACCGCCTGTGAAGATGAACGTTAGAAACGGGCATTACAATTGGATTGATCTCGTCATGGAGTTGGATCCGGGCGACCCCGAGGGAATCCGAGCGGTTGCGGACGATTTCTTGAATAAGAGGGTGCAGAATTTGGGTGTCAAGGCGGTCGTGGACGCGCCCGTCAAGAGTGGGTTGATCAAGCTCAATAAGCAGGTCACGCAGTTTCTGACACTTGATGGTGCGGAGATGCCTGAGATGCCGAAGCCTGAACTGGAAAGCCTGAGGGTAAATGAGTGGCTGCGAGATGGACAGGCTGCTGGCATACAGGCGTGGGCGAAGTTGACTGTTCAAAATGACTATCCGGTCAGATTGACTGTGCCACCGATGAGCTTCGATATACTGCTGCCGGACTGTGGAAACGACTACCTGCTTTTTGCGACCACAATGAGTGAGCAGATAGAGCTTGTGCCGAAGAGAAACATTTCAGTGAAGGCGACAGGATTCATGAAGAGGCTGCCAACGAGTTTAACGAGTGCATGTCCTGGAAGCAGCAAGAGCCCGCTAGACACGTTCATTCATGACTACATGGAGGGTAAGGACGCTACAGTCTACATCCGAGGTGGGCGACAGACATCGCAAACGCCAGAGTGGATCGGAAAGCTTTTGCAGGATACGGTCGTGCCAGTGCCTCT
The DNA here is from genome assembly GCA_000315175.1 of Herpotrichiellaceae sp. UM238. NCBI lineage: Eukaryota > Fungi > Ascomycota > Eurotiomycetes > Chaetothyriales > Herpotrichiellaceae > Herpotrichiellaceae sp. UM238. Next base: position 46,894 of record AMYF01000115.1, on the reverse strand, counting down.
GCCTGTCAGACCCTTTGACAATATGATCAAGAACTTCAGCTTGACGAATGTGCATTTCAGCTTGCCAGATTCGCCAACCGGAAAACCTGAGCTGAGCGCGACTGTGGGTGTTTTGGTTGGGCTTCCAAAGGACATGAACTTTGATGTCGATGTGGGAAGAGTGCGAGCTGATGGCGCAGTCTATTATGAAGGAGAGGAAATGGGTAAATTGGATCTAAGAAAATGGCAAGAAGCACGGTCACGCAAGCAAAATGGAGATCTGCTTGTGGAAAGCAAGGTTGTTAACGCACCGCTCGAAATCACGAACGAGGACGTTTTCGCCAAAGTGTTCCAGAAAATGGTTCTCAAGCATCAAGGCGTGACACTCGGCATACAGGCGATCGTCGACGTTGACGCTACGACAGCCCTTGGTTCCTTTGTGGTATCGGGCATCCCCTCCGAGGGTAAAATCTTCGTTGACCCTCCCAAAACAGGTGACTTCAAACACAAGGTTGGTGACATATCCGTAGTCGACACAAGCGAGACGAAATTGACGATGAAAGCGGAAGTGACAATCTCCAATCCGACGGAATACTATGCCAACATGCCACGCGTAGATGCAGAACTGTTTGTCAATGGGACGAAAATGGGAAACGCATGGGGCGGAGGGAAAATAAAGCCGGGAGAGAACGACATTGTTAGCTTTGTGGAGTGGGAGACGACGAGCGTCGGGTCGGAGTTCTTGTCACAATTCATCTCCGGGTATAACGTGAGTTTGACGGTTCAGCCAGGGAAGTTGCCTGGGCTGCCGGAGATTCCGATGAACATCACAGTTGAGGTACCGCATATGTTTGGGAAATTTCTAAAAGAAACTACGGTATGTAAGCGGCTACTCTGCGGAGCTTGACTGACTTCTCCTAGATTCATATCCTTTCCCAGACAGCGACATTTGTGCTGTTTGCGCCAATCGCAATGTGGGTTACAAGCATTCATTCGAAAGCTCAGTACAATGGGTCCGAAATCGGGACCATTGATTGGGAGTACCCGTTCGCTGTGAAGCCTGGGGACAATCTGACGCCCAGATTTCCACTTGACTGGAATACGCCAGGTTCTGGCTTAATCAGAGACGCGCTTGGAGGAGGTTTAAAGATTGATGCATTTGCCAATATTGGTATACGGATAGGACGTTGGCGGGACGATATCTGGTATGAAGCAAAGGGGACTGCGGCGCATGTGAGGTTGTGAGAAATAATATAACAGGAAGATCGATAGTGAACAAAGATGGGAACATCCCGAGGCACAGTCTCGTGGAACAGCAGCTTAGTTCTTCCACACGCTTCACGTTTCGCAAATTTCGCTTGCGAAAGGAATCCTGGAGAAACTTGCAACATCGCGTTGACGCCAGCAATTCTCGACGTCGGATCCACCGACATCACTGAGGATATAAAGCCTCGCTGCCATAAGACAACTTCGCCACTAGAGTCCATACTGAGCTGAGCCAGGACAAAGTTGACTGTCTTTATCTCCCGCTCATTGGCGAAGCACTTTCCGCAATCTAGAGCTCGGTTCTTGGCGATGCTTTATGTCGACTGGCAAGGTCTGGCGTATCTGAAATCAAAGTAACAACTGGACATTACGGAACAATTTACCGTCTATGGCTCAGCCAAGCACAATGACGGCTGATATCTACCTGCAGTCTACAAACCCAACATGCATCTTTGCACAATGTTATGGCACTCTCACCAGTCACGCCGCCCTCGGAGTTTACCAGGAGCTTAGAGTCGTCGGCCGATTGTTCCTTTCGACATTCCAGATATTGCCGCTGCCTCGCATCGGCCCTCAAAGCGTGTTCAATGTGGATAGGAAGCAGAGCTGAATCCTCGAGGAGAAGAGTTCGCGCGCCGGGAACAATGTACGTTGTCCAACAGGCGAGCTGGAGATCAGCAATGGGGGTTTCGGCAGTGACTCATGGTCAGCCATTAGATACGCGAGATCGCTTCAAGATTCCTCTTTGCTAGAGTGATGCCTTGAAATACTGTACTCGCTGACTATGTCCAAAGTTGCCAGCACGGTACCTGTTCCACAGTCAGGATGCAAATAGCATAGCTGACACGTGATGATAAAGACTATGACATAACGCCAGGCTTCGCAACCATGATCCGGAGTCTATGCTTGACATTACTCTCTATTCTGCAGAAGCCATTGGACCCTCTCGTAGTTTAGGCCTGTCGTTAGCAAAGGAACTTGAATCACTGCACTTCATATGCACAAGCCAACAATACAATCTAGATTTTCCTCCGTACCTGCATTGTAGGGCTGTCAAACTTATGGTATTCGCACTCGATAGTTAACACATCACCATCGCACTGCGCACCATAATCTCGTGCGAAGTATTCACGTTGCTCTAACTCGGCTGTGATGGACATAACAAGTAAAAAATCATTCGTGGTGACTGGTGGTGCACAGGGCATTGGCAAAGCAATAGCTCGACGTCTCGCTCGAAACGACTATGTCGTGATCATTGACACCTGTGAGGACCTGCCATGGCGAGATGAGCATGTCCATCTCGTTTCTGGCGATGCCTCGGATGCAAATATAGCTTCGCACGCAACAGCATTGGCAGAATCACAAGGACATCTCGTCGGCTGGGTCAACAATGCAGCTGTGTTTCGAGACGCTCAACTTCATACAACAACTGCATCAGAGATCTTCGATCTGATCAACTTGAACCTATCGCTTGCGCTCAATGGATGTCACGCAGCTATCAACCACTTCCTGAAGCACAATCGACAGGGCTCTATCGTCAATGTGTCGTCGCATCAAGCACAGCGACCGGTTCGCGGCGCTTTGCCTTATGCCACGGCAAAAGCTGCTATCGAGGGTGTTACGAAAGCTGCTGCAGTTGATTACGGTCATGCTGGAATCAGAGTCAATGCTGTTGCGCTTGGGTCGTTCGACACAGAGCGATACCAGGAGCTTCGAGCTTCGAAGCCTGACACTGATGTTCAAATGGCTGCTATTCATCCGCTTGGACGAGTAGGCTCTGTTGAAGAAGTCGCTGAGGTGGTCGCTTTCTTGCTGTCGTCAGCAGCTGGGTTTGTGAGTGGCGTAGTGCTTCCGGTAGATGGCGGAAGGGCAGTGAATGGCGTTGACCCGGAAGCAGTATGATATGAGACATCGATATATTCTTGAGCTTCCTAATGAGACTGCATGAAACGGTATTGTACCTGGACAGCTGTGCTGTGGCCTCCTATGTCCTCTTAGTCGCTTATGGGGCAAACTGCCACAACCATGATTTCCCAGGATAGATACTATGCCTTGATAACGCTGCCGAGAAGTTTCATCATGATAGCTAGGCTTTGATGCAGTTTAGGACGGGTTTGAAGCACGTACCACAAGGGCTTCGTGCTATACCACAGCAAGGCTCTAGCTCAACGGTGTTTCAATAAGCGAAGCAATGTGGTCGCTCGAGGCAAGCTTTCTCACATCTCGCTTCCTCCACATCCTGTGTTCTGCTGGTCTCCTGTAACACTTGCTCGCTTTCCATCTAAACCTCGTTGGAGATGCTATTTCTGTGTCTACATTGTGCTGAACGAAAAGACCAACAGAATATCATGTTTGATGTATGGACTGCAGCAACTCCAGCATGTGCGGTGACAAGTTTGAACAAGTCTTTGGCAACATCTGTTCCTGCTGTTATGCCTCTTCATCGGAAGGAACAAGTGCATGACGAAACAACAAGTAGGGGTGAGCGCACGTTTCAAAGACCTGTACATTTTAGTCTTCCAAACCTCGTGGACGGTAGAATGCAGTCGCCTATTTAGCCTTAGTCTCGCCAAGCAGCATTCGGTCCGGATCTCTCCTCGGCTAGATCAGCCAGCGAATCCCCACTTCCGCTTAGCATCATGCACCTTCCGAGCTGCTCCATGCATTCTGTGCTGGTTCCAAGAAATGCAGCCCACATCAATACGGGCGTCTATCGCTGTTAGCGGTAGTGAACAGCACAAAGCTGCTAAATGCTTGACCTGCACGTAAGTCATGCAATTTCTGTATTGAGAGGCTTTCCGTGTTGACGAAATGAAAGCCGGCGGAGAAGCAAATGTGACAAAACACGCCCGACCTGTCTTCGTTGCGCTCAAGATGTCGTCAAATGTGAAGGGTTTCCGCCGATCAAGACTGGGACCCAGATACACGCTCCAATCATCATCCTGGGGGACGGTCCATCTCCGCAGCCACGACCCGAACCTTCTAAGCCGCACTTAAATCCGCGGAGGTCAACTCGAAGGCCAGAAGCTGTTCGATCGACAAACGACAGCCTTGTACGTCGTTTCAAGAGTCAGCAATCCTTGGCAAGCGAAGCAAGGACTTCGTCCGACGTTGACGAACGAGTGCAGCTAGCAGAGCTTGCCACAGGTAAACCTCCCATCGTTCGATATGTCCCAAGTATCCGGAACGTTGGCGACGTGGAAATGCGTGCTATCCGGTTTTTCCACGAGAAGTCCATCAGCTCTATTCTGGCAGTCACACCCAATGCCGAGCACTTTTACACCACATTCGTACCTCAAATGGCATTTGACGAGTTAGCCATACGAGACCAGCTTGTGGCGATTGGCCTAGCGCACGAGGTCAGCCTGGGATTCACCGATCCTACTTCAGTAAAGCCTGACGTGTATATGTATCTGGGGAGAGCCTTAAACAGACTAAGGAGGGTCAACGGGCCTGATGAGCCACATTTGATCTTGACGTGCTGTTTGTTGTTTGCGTGTTTCAACTACGTTCAGAATGCTACTGTCTCTGCATTCAATCATGTAAGAGCCGGCTTCAAGATTCTGGCAGAGTGGTCGACACGACTTGACAATGGCACGCGGCTTACGCAATCTGACGTACTCACGCGAACATACATCGAGCCAATCTTCAAAGGCCTTGCAGCAGCAACTGCGCCGCGGAAAGCCACAGTGACCGAGGATGGCTCATCAGATGCCATGCCACAGCCTGCTCCAAATGGCACTCCCCTTGACGAAGCATGTGAAAAGATCTACGAGCTGGGTCGATGGATTGCAAAGTTCTATGCGACCGCTCTCTTTTCACAACAGTTGCAAGACTCATTGCCACAGTGGCACCAGAATCTTAAGAATTTAACACCATGGTTTCAGACTATGAACATCATTGGATATCTGCATGCAAAGTTGTTGCAAGTTTATCTTCGCATGGTTAATCTGGCTGCGGCTTGTCAAGAGGAGATGCAATGGGACGAATGGCTAGGGGACTGTCGCAGTCAGCTCACTGCTTGTACCGAGCTCTCACGCAACCCTGCCACCTATCAGTCCCAGAGCTTCCTCTCCTCACCTGGAGTATTTCCTCCGCTCTGGCAAGTTGCCACTAGCTGCCGGGATCCAATAATCAGACGCGAGGCTATCAGTTTGCTACGTGTCCACCATCAGCAGACCGGAAATCGCGAGGAATCGCCTAGTGTGGTTGTGGCTGAGTCGATCCTGCGGCTAGAAGAGGCCGATGCCGATGTGAAGCAATGCAATGACGTAAAGCGAGAACAGCGATTGAGGGTCGTTGCGTTCGACCACAATCAACCTAGCACAGTATCACTAGCCAGGTATCCCTACGCTGCAGAGCAGGCTGTCACGATACCGTTCAAGAATTTCAAGGACACTGAAGGGCACCTCAAGAAATGGCTGATGACTGGCAGGAGTATACGACTGGAAGAGAGTCAAAATTGAGAGGGTTTCGGATGGCTTTTGTTTTTGTCGCAGCTACCAAGGGCAACCAGCGAACGAGAAACTCGCCGCTAGGACAGCTCGCTTTCCAGATGCTGATCAAAATCTTGACTTTTCCAACTGCAGGTCTGCCCTTGTCGAGAAGCGGACCGTGATGTTTAATAAGCCAAGTCCGTTTCTGGCATGCACACTTCGGAATTTGCGAAACATTTCGATGACCGCAATTACGCTTCCTCGACAATCTCGTATATGCCACCACATTCTCTTGTCTTTGACCAAAAAACGTCGTTCACCGAAAAAGAATTCTGCTGCGTGACGGTGTTGAACTATGAAGGCGAAATCTGAGTGATAGTTGGAATATCCGGATCTATATTGCCTTAGAAAGAACCTTCGGAGCACATCTGGGAACATTCAATAAGATCCTGCATATGTCTGATAGCACTGCCTGCGACCGGAAAACAAATTTGCCCAAAGGCAAAAGTTTTGTTGTTTAGAAGATCGGTGAAGGTCACGACTCCTATGTACACGCGATCCAGGCAGAAGCAGGACTTCTTCCATCAAATACTGGCCAAACCAGGTCTCACAGACTATACGACCTTGAACGGCACAGCCTCGAGGAATACGATTGATCACCGACAAGTGCGAGCAGCATTGTCGCCTTCAAGTCAGGCTGGCAGCTTATACAAGCTAATACAGGTGCACAATCACCCCAGCTTCCACCGAACAATATCGCGCTCATTGCAAACAATACGGGTCATCTAGTGGCCCTCATATCTTGCGTTTCAAAATCTAAGTCTCGTTCACCGGCTTGTGCTGGTTGGATACCCGCCGTCTCTGTTACCCCAAGCAGGACAAGAAGCGAGCATTAGACACGCTACGACTGTGCGAGCATGGGGGAATAAGAGATGTTGCGGCTCCAATCTTGAGGGCTGCGATCAGTACGAAGACATAGAAGGAGAGGCTAGTCACTTTGGCGTCTGGGCAGATGATTCGGCTTGCACAGTGTCCGGAGCAGTACGTCAGAGGGTCTTCTGCGTAGGCGCTCATCAGAAATGGGAAGATCGACTTGGGAATTTGGCAGAGTGAGTTGTCGCTTAGTGCAGGAGGTATGGACAACGTCAGTCTGGGAACATGGACGTAAAAGCTGAAAAGTCGGTGATAAGGAGACGAGTCAAAACGTTGCCGAATATCATGCATTTCCAGGACATCGACGGTGTCGCCTGGTCGACAAAGAGCGTGCTGTGAAATGAGAAAATGCCCTTGCATCTGTCCCGTCCATCTTATGTTCCTTGAACTTGATGGGCAGAGTGATGAGCTCGATAGCAACCCGCCCAATACTTGACGTGAACAGAACAAGCCGCAAGAAGATCAGTTTATGCGCTGCTGGCTTGACGCAACTAGCCCCGCGATTGCCAAGGAGGCCAAGAGAATATCCACGTCTAATACGGAGGCGTGTCCCAAAAGTTGTCGCATTTTAGCGTACTCGATATTACAGCACTATGAGCTAGCGGTAACAAGATACATGAAATGACTAAGGAATTGATCGTGTTACTACGGCAACCGCCTGTACACTCGCTAAGTGTACCTAAAGTTTAGGCTCCGCATAAGCTAAACCTAGGAGACACTTAAGCGCTCTTTTAGGCACTAAGTGCCTAATGTAACCTTAATACAAAAATACGATTTCATTTCATTGAGGCTAAGACCTGATAAGTATAGCCTCAGAGTTAGCTCCTCACGCTAAAATGCGACAACTTTTGGGACACGCCTCCGTACCTTCGAGCTTGCAAGGTAAGCGCTTACTCTACTGTGCTTGTCTTTCGCTTAGCATTGACGATCATGGGTTCTTCGGGAGATGTACTGTAGTCTGCCTTTCCGAGCTTGTGGATCGACGCCTTTTGCTGCAGAAGCCTCGCGGCGACTCTAGGCGAACAACCACGCGAAGGCGAGCTGCGATTGTGTCTCTCATTCTCCGGAACTTCTTCTGCACATCGCCTGACATGATTCCCAATGCCAGAGCTGTCAGATCGTCTGAGGAATCTGTCCTTGGGAGGAAATTTGTGGAGTGGGAGAGACCTGTTAGCCGCCAACACATTCAACACAAGCGGAGGACCCGTCTTCATAAACTCAGTCGGTAGGCAGATCAGCTCACTGGTTGCGACGTCCATTCAAAAGCTAATCAGGCATCTTTCGCAACAGTCCCTCAGTCTGGCAGCGCCGATCTCTTCCTCTCCGTGCCCTCGGAACTGTTCTGCGTCCCCTTTCCCCGTGACGAAAAGTTCATCGATCGACGAGAGCTCTTCCGCCAAATTGAGCAGGCCACACGAGATCACAGACCAGCTGTGCTGCATGGACTCGCAGGTGCAGGGTAAGAGTCAGGGAACAAGCACTGGTCTCGTGCTGAATACCTGGACAGGAAGTCCCAAATCGCCGTTGAATATGCATATCGCTTCCGGGAGCGTTACCGAAGAAGCTATATCCTATGGATTTCTGCCATCACCACGGAAAGCATAACTCAAAGCTACAGGGAAATCGCCAGGCAGCTGCAGATACCAGGTCACAATGTACCGACAGCAGATGTCTGTCGGATCGTTTCTGACTGGCTTAGGCCTGCAGGAGCTGCTCGAAGCAGTGTGAAGGCGCAGGATAACTGGTTGCTGGTGATTGACAACATTGACTCCCAGTCAGTGCTCAAAACCCCGCTCGCAACCAACGACGGAGGCTCCCTGGCGCCGGACGATCAGCAAAGCAAAACTTTGATTGAATACCTTCCAACACAATTGAAGGCGAACCAGCAACTCTTGTTGACCTCGCGGAGCCGAGATGTAGGAGCAGCTCTTCCGCATAACGCAGAATGCATCAGCGTTAATCTATTGTCACCCATCGAGTCTTTGCGCCTTCTCAGGTCTCGATTACCGATGACCGTGGGCTGGGATGAAGAAACACTTCAGGCTCGCGAATTGGTCGATAAATTAGGCCATTTACCCCTAGCGATTACGCAAGCAGTTGCTTACATGTCCCGAAATCACCTCTCACCAGGTGAATATCTCCAGGCGTTGCGTCGGGAAAGCGACCAGTTCCGAGCATATCTCGCCAATGACATGCACGACCCTCGCAGACGCCACGGGACAACTTATTCTGTCTTCGACTCACTGAAATTAACCTTCCAAGACATTGACAGATCACACCCCGAAGCAGCTAGATTGCTCTCTTCGCTATCCATGCTCAATGACAAACAGATTCCGCAAAATATCTTTACCGGAGATCCCGCTTGGCCTGAAACAGCGTATCGGCCCGCACTCGGCACCTTGTCTGCATACTCGTTGATCACTGTGGCTGTGGCCTCCGATCTAATCACTATACACTCGTTGGTCGCCGCGTCGGTGCGCCACTGGCTGAAGGAAGATGGGACCTTCGACCAGGAGGCTGAACGTACGCTTCAGACTCTAGCAGTCAGCTTTACGCCCCCGAAAGAGCGAGATTTCGATGATACACTTGCAGAGAATCGCCGATTTGCAGCCCTTGCACCACACGCCGTGGCATTACTCGCGCGGGCAAACACTGTCTGCAAGGCGCGTAGAGACGTCCTATCGGCCATTTCATGGTGGGAGGTTACACAGTGGCTTCACGATTTAGCTCTGGGACATGCACAAGGGGCGTACGACTTGCAGCGGAAACTGGATGACAGGTACTGCGCCGAGAGTCTCAAATACAGTTGTCGAGTCGCACTGTGCCTTAGTTCACTTGAGCGATACGACGAAGCAATTACATTCCACCGTCAAGCTTTGAACGATCATGAAAACAGCCTAGCAAGCGATGATCCCGAAATGTTGGAAGCATTTAGTCTGCATGCCCACCTGCTAGAGAGCATGCAACCCGGATCCATTAAAGCTCTAGATATACTTCAACATGTGGTCGACTTGAAAACGAGAAAGCTTGGGCCACAGCACAAGGCTACCCTATTAGAACTTCGCAGACTCGGCTTTCAGTTACTCTCAATGCGCCAACGAGATAAAGCAATCTCGGCTTTTCGAAAATCCTTCGCAGGCTACAAAGAGCTTTACGGACCAAATCACCTAGAAACTCTTAGGACTAGATCTGTGCTGCAAGACGAACTTGCTCGCAAGGGAGACATACCCCTGTCAGAGTTAGTCAAAACTCACCGTCAATATTTAGCGTCGTGGGAGTCAAGAGGGGCGTTCTTGATGGGCCTCAGCACTGCATGGGGACTCGCTAACGCTCTCAAATATGACTTCGCCTACGAAGAGGCTATTCCTTTGCTACGTAAGATCTCGCAGGGCTTTGAGAAACTGCGCACGAAGAATGATCGCAGCGCTCGAAGCACAAGATCTTTGCTTTCTACTGCTGAGAAAGAAGTTGTAGGTTTCGAGGCGTGGAGACGTGCAGACTCACTACGAAAGAAACGTAAATATGCCGAAGCCGTCGCCTTCTACGACAGCGCAATGTCAAGACTGCCAACTATTACGATAGACGGAAAGCCAAGCGAAGTGTATGAAGCTTACTGGGCAGACCGGAAGGATGCCTACAGCTGCTTCCATGACATCGTCTTCAAAAGTCCTCTACTCAGTGGATGGAGTGCGTTGCGATCTCCAGAGGGTCGCATCTACTACCGTAACGACAAAACTGGGACTACGAGCTGGGATGATCCGTACAAGACGTTGCTTTTAGAAGGTCCTACAAAGACTGCGGAGCTGGAAATGAAATCTTTTGAGATAGAGGAGCTAGGGTCCCGCCCGCTAAGAGACCTCAAAATTGACAGTTCGTGTAAGAGAATACGTCCATTTCTCAAAGCAAGACTGCCATCACTAGTCCTGGGCGAACAGCGTGTTTAGTATCAGACACGTTCGTGATCCTCTCACAATGCTGACAACGACCGTTGAAGGGTGATGCTTGTTCAGATGCTTGGCTCATTTTGCCCGCGTCCTGCGTGATGGAATGATAAAATATGGGGTATCTTGAAGGAAACAGCATGCTGTTGGTCAGATAGCTCTGAAAATGCATCTACATGAACGGGAACATACCACCATCCATGCAGGGATGAAGCCTGACGTGCAGCGTGAATGAGTTTAACGACTTCCTAGGTAGACCTCACTAATCTATCTCTACCATCTCTGCTTGCACACAGACCACAAAACAGGCAGTCGTTCCTCGACTTGACACACCATCTTCGGCCCAATTTGTGTTCTTTTCCCATCCACCAGCAGCGCGCAAAGTAAACATCCTCCCCAACCAGATTCAAGTCATCTGCTCAGTGGAATCTTCCATCTATCATCACTCCGAACTTGCATCCACTCGACGCCGCAGTCAAATCATGATTCACCATCAGCGCGATCGCCAGATCTGGATCTCGCACCGCCTCGCGTCCAGGATCCTTCCCATGTAATTTCAACGGCTCCCAACATCTCACCACAACTAAATTGTTGTCGTGATTTTGCAGATAATTTTGGACTGCCACCCACACTAATCCAAAACTCCTGGCATCTGCTGCACCACACTCATCAGCTTCGATAGCGGCCTGCTTTTCGCCGGACAAAGCAGCAATCTGCGTCTCCAAGACTTTCTGCTCCTCCCTCAACGCCATCACTCAGCCTCACTCGCAACTGGTTTTCCTATCTTCTCGTCAATCTCCTTCAAGTTTTCCTCAAATTAGTCACCTCTCTACATCCGAAGTGGTCACATATCATCGTCAACACCACTTCTTTTCTCTTCGCACCACTCATATGAAAACTCCATCTCAGCTTCTGACGAGTTTTGTATCATGAATTGCTAAAATGGAGGTGGTCAGATGGTACTTAGCAACTGAAGTCTGAGATGGATCTTGATTTCAAAGAAGGCAAAGGACGAATCTAAACTGCGGAGATGTCATTTTAGTTTGCGAAGCGACAAGAAAGAAAGCCGTCACTGTGGTTGAACTTAGGTAGGAACTAAAGACCTAGCTTGCAAGCTTTCTGATACGTCCTGCCTAAAGCCTGTTCAGGGCAGCCGCATATAATCTCCATTCCTATCCTCTCATCGGCCAAACACGCGTTGACGAGATATCCGACTTCATGGCTTCTTAGGACAATCAACGAGTTAAGAAATTGCATCTTCACAACTCAACCTGTACCCTTAGCAGCGCACGGCTCTATCTTAATCTCAACCATACATGCAATCAAGATTATGTGTGCATCCGAATATGATGAAGACAGATCTCGTTCCTGGAACTTGCGTGGACAAAAGCTGGCCTCTCTGAAACGCAAAACGGACTTTCGACACCCGTGCTCCGAGCGCGGCGATTCGGTTATCCAAATCGACGCAGCCATTCTGAGGAGCCGCAATCCTTCTTTAATTGCGCCGAGCGACGCTTGAGTGGCGTAGACTTGAAAGCTTCTCTTAACCACCCGCATTCCAATAGCTTTGCGCGCTCCTCTCTGAAGATTCACACTTTCCATAGTTATTTCGCCACGTCCTGAAACATTCGTTTCATTAGCTGAGCATCTACGATCACTAGACTTCTACCAGTACTCGCCCTCACTCACCAATCCAAGATTTTAGTCGGCCTTGTGCGAGGAAGACGAACTTTAATGACGAGAGTTGGATCACGGACGAGCAAGGGATCTCATCAATTCCAGCGTTGGGCTAAGAAAAAGAGCTGCGAAAATCTCACGAATTTCGATCAGCTCTCAGCTTACTCTGAATAACATTGATTCGCAGAATGATTTGACCAATTTCGAAAATCCTGGTGATTCGGGCACGTTAAGGAGGTGGTGGCCCAACAGTCATCCAAATGACTTCAAGCTTCTTCGCGGAGCATTCTCTGCTGAACTCATTTTTACTTCAAGTCTCTTATTCGGACATCCGACAGCAGTCCAAAATACACCTGTGCTTCAATCTCTGACTAGCATACTGACAGGGTCGCTAAAATGATCACGGCATCTAGCCAGTGGTGTGGGCTACCACGCGGTTTGTGGATGTACTGCTTTCTTAGGTTCTCACTGCGACAAGTTCCTACAACGATAAGCTACTTTGGCGCAAACTTCAACAGAGGAGAGTTGTCAAATAAGTGGCTGCCATATTACTTGACCGATACAGAGGTAATTTGGATATGTAGCCGTGGAAGCTCACTTGCTACTGTAGTAGACGATACCAGTCGAACCGACACCTCTCGCTACGGCTCCTCGTCATGTGAATCAAGAATGAAGCAATGAAAGAACCGATAGAGGTAAGTTCACACAAGAGGCATTGGTATGCTGATTCTGGTAGTGCCGGCCTTGACGGGGTAAGTTTAGCGAGGGTGAAGAGAAATGTGATTGAGCATGCGCCCATACATAGAGTCTCGCTGTCTAAGCACAATAGCGTAAGGCTTCGTCTCTGTTCGTGTTTGCGTCGAGTCAATCTCGTTAATAAACGTCTTGAAACTTTTCTTTCTCTCAAATCGAAATCTGTAAGTATGTTCCGCTTTGCTTCAGCTCATTCTGCCCACGATCATACAAAAATTCCAAGCTCAGTAACTTGTCTTCAGGAATCATTGCACTCCAGGAAGACTTGAAAGCTGGTGGGCAAGGCTATATCGTCCCTGAGGGCCGCTATGGGATGCCTTTAGCACCGTACCGTCACGCCACTCATTTGCGTTCCACGAAATTACGGAGCACGGATTTCGATTACACTTTGCATCAGGGAAATTCTTCGATCCTGCGGATTTGTCTAACAAAACCGAGCATCGACGTGTACTGTCCATTTCTATTTCTAAAGACTACATATCCACCAAAGCCGCTTCAAGTCGATCGCGTCCTCAATCTCCCTCCTCTGATCCATATTCCTATCATTTCTGGCCTTATCCTAAACCTTCGACGTCCTTCATGTTCTCCGAACCTTTCGGGCCACCTATGCTTCTCCTTCTCTCCTCTGGTTCCAGCGGTCTATCAAAGCACCTGTATGGTTTCTAGTATCTCCTAAAATTACAAATTGATTCTTGGCACCTGAACCTGGGTTCATCCTTTATCCCCCTAGGGCCTACCCACCTCCCGTAAAATCACAAAATTTTGACCGACTGCAGCTTCAATTGTCCCATGATAGCTTCTAGCTGCGGTCGGGTATTGCCACTAACGTACGCATAGAAATGTCTTTTGAATCAGCTGCCGGTGATGCGGTTGCGAGTGCCGTGAGTGCGGCGAGTGCTGCGGGTGTTGGTGCTGCTGGTCGAGATGAGAAGAGAAAGAGAGAAGAGGATGAAGGGATGGAGTTGGAGGAGGCAGAGGCTTCGGTAGAGAGGTGGGAAGGCAAAATGCTGGCGTCCCGGGAGATGAGAGCGAAGGAGCTGGGTTCTATAGCTGAAGATTGGGACCTGCGGCAAGAGTGGGAGTGGAGTGAGGCGAGGGGGTTGGCTGAACGAGAGAATGTGTCGTTGGAGCGAGCGATGGCGAAGATCAAAGAGGAGTATTCAGAGTGGTACAATCAGCATAAGGAGAGGAAATTTCGCGTTGAGAAGGCGAGGGAGGAGGAGAGAAGGGAGTTGCATAGGCGGCGAGATGAGGTGACGAGGATCAAGAGGGAGGTGGAGACTGCCGCAGCAGAGGCTGCAGAAATTGAAGAAGTGGCGTTGAAGCAGGCAGAGAGGAAGCATTTTCGTGCGTTGACTGCGCACGATAGGGGAGTGAGAGATGAAAATTCGGACGTGTTGGCGCAGGAGAGGACAGAGGCTGAGTTGAGGATTAAGGAGTTGGTGAATGGCGAAGATGGTGAGAACATCTCCCAAGATGGGAAGTTGTTCAAGGCGTTTGAGATGGGCGCGACCCTAGCCCTACAGAGCTTCGATATGAAGCCAGGGTCGGCCAAGTTCGAGGAAAGACTGAGCCAGCTCGTGGATCAGTCGTGGTTGGAGCCTGTGAAGGGCATCTATTCACAGGCGGAGATTGAGGGGCGACCGTTCTTGTTGCCGCCGAAGGTTAGGGAGGCGAGGAAGAAGCGGGGATTCAAGGGGGAGGAAGATGAGCCTGATCCGACATTCTAGGTCGTGATGAGTGAATAGTGGCTCTGGGTGGGTGCGATGTGGTGTGCAAGGAGGTAGCGGGGGCTAGACCTATTGCCCGGGTTGGTGGGCGGGGCAAGGGCAATAGGTTCAGGGGGTTGGGAGAGTTCACCATTTGGTGCGGCTCGAAATCTCCCACACGCCGTCTCCACTAGGAAGAAGCGAATCGTTAGCACTGCTATACGAGATCATGTTCTTCAACACACAAAGGCCGACGATACGCCTGTTCACCGCCATGCTTCCTCGTATGAGGTCGTTCAGCAAATTTGGACCTTACCGACTCCCAAATTTACGATATTCTTGTCCTTGGCCTGACTCGCAAAGCTGCGCCGGTCAATTTGCTTTCTTTCGACTTTGCGGTGGTCGCGCCTGCCAGACTGCGCATGCCATTTTAGATGTGGTCAAAAATTTTTTTGATCGTTTCTGTGGGCACGCTTCGCACTCACCGACTCAACCATGCACTACATTTGCTCCATTGTCTGGAAGTAACAACGACAGATATTCATGTCTCACAAAAAACTTCATCATCGATGTAAAAATGCACAAAACCATTCAAGAGCCTCAAGAGCAGAATTTGACTGGCATCTATACTGCTTCACGGCGATAACTGGGACATCAGCCAAAAAGAAGTCCAAGGAACACATCCTTTCTTAAGAAAACAATACAAGTTGGGATCAGTACGCTCGATATCAAAACAATCTACTAAGGCTGGTGAGTATTGCTTCACGGTTATACTCAAGCATTCAAAATCCTACGGCGATCCAAGATAACAATGATCCTTGAATGATTCATCGAGCAGTGTCCTGCTCAATCAACACAAGAATTCACAAAAAAAGATCGGAGACTCCAGCGTTCTCGCATATGCCTCGAAAGACAAGTACACACTTTCACAAGATCATGTTTGCCAGCTGTACACTGCCAAGCACATCTGCAATCACACAAAGGGACAAAATATCATCGACTGAACATCGAGAGCTTTGGATACGGCTTCACGGTTGTACTCAAGCTCCAACTTACAACTATAAACTCTTCATTATCATTCACGAATACGATATCCCACGACTGGAAAGCGATCAAACGGCACAACTTCACGGTTGTGCTACCCTTCATCAAAGACCAAAAGTCAAAACAATTTACAAAACAATATCAAAAACACATCAGGGGCTCGGTGTACGGCTTGACGGCTGCACCTGAGTTCCACACCCCAACTAAACAATCTCATGTCTATCCCACCACTGAGCAAAACCACAGCGAGCATACAGCATGGCTTAACAGTTGTGCTGCCTCCTCGAAACAATACAATGCATCAATCCTTGACATAAATAACAGGATAGTCACTAGAGCTCTTAGTACGGCTTCACGGTTGGACTCTAGCTCAAAATTTCACAAGCAAAGCGCGAAAAATCTGCCTTGTCTTGACTGGAAAGCAAGTTCCAACCCACAAACATATCCAAGAACTTCAATACGGCTTCACGGTTGTACTAGTTGAGGTTCACTTTACAATGCTGCAATAACATGCCTTCAAAGGCTTTGGTCGAGTATGGCTTAACGGTTGTACACAGATCACGAAATTCAACAACGCAAATGACATTTACGGAGTCTTGTCAATCCGTACCCAATAAATTACGCTACAATTCAACAACAAACTCTAGGATACTCGGTATGGCTTTACGGTTGTACTGGTTCCTAAGATCAATTACTTCTACAAAACAAAGCATGAGAGAATCAACGGTTCAGCTTTGGGCATAGCTTAACGGTTATACTCATTGTCCGGACCTCTGACTAGCAATACCACAGCTCGCGAACACTCACAAACAGCAAAATTTACGATACTCTCTACGTATGGCTTTACGGTTGTATGTGAGAGTATCCAAAATGAGTAGCACCAGCCCGCTTCTACGGCATGGACAGTCCTGTACCGTACATATTCACAAACTGTCAACCTACAAATATCATCACATCTCAAGCAGCACGCTTCAATGTTGCTCCTGTATGGTTTCACGATTGTACAGAGCAAATCCAAACAATAAGAAGGCCAAGCCATCGGTGCTTAGGCCCAATGACACGAACCTCGCCGAGACCGAGATTTGAGACGAACCTCGAGACCGATTCTCCACGATGATCTTCCGAACGGTTTCCTACGAGGCTTTCATCCTGTTCTCGGGAAAAATCACTCAATTTCTTGCTGGCTCTTCCGGCCTAAGCCCATCAGCTCTCTGATAGATAGCTAGATAGTTAGATAGCTAGATACTTAGCCAGTTAGATAGTTGTCGCTCACAAGCACAGGCCACTTCAAGCACGATCAACGAACGCGTCCGATACCGGGTTAACGCTCGTGTCGACACACATGCTCAATGCCAGATTGAAATCATCACAATCTTTGGCAAGAACAAAACCGACGATGAATGTCAATCCAAATACATCAGAGAACAGAACAAATTCTGGTAAGCCGAAGCGAACATTACCAAGCTCAAGGACATCCAATCATTATCTCCCACCGCACGGCAGGTATGAAGATACAACCTGCTTTTCTGAACCAATTACAAGGACCCCATGCTCCATAAGTTCATGTCACAAGCACAGGTTCGTCATTGATGAACAAGACAAGACACCTCCCATCCCAACGCCAGCGAACCCAGCATCAGCACTCAGCAAGCTTCTGCCTCTGTGGCTTGACGGTTGCACGCAAAGCTTAAGCCTTACTTCCGACCCAGGCAAATTCCAATCCATTCACAACAATCCATGATCTTTTGCTCTGTGACTTCACGGTTGCAAGCTAAGGTTTGAAATTATCTCATGAGACATCAGACAATTTATTTTGCAATTTCAGACGATGAATTCCCTACAGCCAACACCTTGTGCTCTTGTGGCTTTATGGTTACAAGGAGAAGTTCAGTCTAGCCGGATACAAGTTTTTCTCCTCTCAACACCAAACAGCCTGTTGCTCCGTGGCTTCACGGTTACAGGCACAGGTTTGAAAGCAATGAACCAAAAAAAAAAACAAACCAATATCCGCAGAGTACTCGCATGAGCTTTGCTTTGCGGCTTCATGCTTGCCAACAGAGTCTTGAGACAAAAAAGTTCAACATACTCACCATCGTCTCATTTGATCCTTTGCATTGCGGCTTCACGGTTGCAAATGAACTTCCATCCGCAAACGGGACAGCATCTCACTCAGGGCTGTCTCCAAGCACATTTCGATTCCGCGGCTTGACGGTCACATGCAAAAGAACATAAATCAACGAAGCATACAATTCAACATACAAGGTCGCCCTCTAAATACGATTTTGCTTTTTCTCTGGCGTCTTCAGATCTCCGACAGCGTATCTCCACCTCTACACATTCTCTTCACTCAGACTTTGACGACTTTTCGTGTTGTGACTTGACGGTTACAAGCATAGGTCGGACATTCAAATTAATCCAACTTTTGATCGCGAGATTGCTTAGATGCAGCAAAAGGGCCATTGCCAACACCAAAGAGCAATTTGTCAAATTTGCACGACTTCAACAAGCAACATCTCTGGCTATCTCGGCCTCTTCGATAGTCATATCATAAGCACTACAAATAGAGCTTAACGGCTGCACTCATCGACTTCCCAAGTTCACCAATCGGAGGATACAATCTAAACCAAATCTTCGTAAAGATGAGATCCCCAAGACTGACACTCTTCATCTGGACCATGTCCAACTCAACCCAGCATCAGCACAGACTCATCAGAGCGTCCTCAATCCTTCAAACAATGTCAGGTCGATACTGGCAAGTGCGGCTTTACGGTTGTGCTTCGTCATTATATTCCCTTCATGTCCACGCCCCAATCAACCTCGAACACAATATCAATCCCACAGACCAAGGGAACTGGTCCTTGTAGCACGGCTTCACGGTTGTGCATTATCAGCAGGCCTACTGCAAAATTCAAAAAATCACGCAGTTCCTATTGGAAACCACAAATTTAGACCGATTCCCCCACAGAGCTTCACGGTTCTGTATCAATTGAGGGCCCTCAGGCATAGTTCGGTCACTTCTTCAAAACGAGCCTTCTCAGAGGTCGTGGCATCTTTTGACTTTGCCATTCTAGCGACACTCTACTTCACTTTACCTCTTGAAACAAAACTTGCTGTTGGTGGGCCTATCAGGATTGGCTTGGCTCTTGGCATCATTCACAGCAATTCAATGGCCTTCTAGGCAATCTCAACAAAAGTCGTAGCTCTTCGACCTGGAATCTTAACATCCATGGCAAGACCTTCGTGCAAAACAGCACATCAGCGGATGGTTCAAAGATTAACATTCCTGCACGCTAGCGGGCCCTCGAGCACTCTCTATTACTTCTGTCCCACTTCAAAGCTGCCCACGGCAGACCAGAAAGCAGACATAGCTGCAGTCTACAAAGCTCAAGAAGCCACGGTCAATAGAAGAATACGACAAGTGCAAGACATGAAGCGAAGTAACAAGTACGATGGAGAAATGCTTCAATCAGTCACACAAGGAGAGCACATGCCGAAAAGAAGCATGCTGGCAAGCCAAGTACATGAAGTCATCAAATAGCTCACCAACATCGTCGGCAAGCAGGTCGTCAGCAAGCAAGCTATTAGCGAAGATTTAGGCCTTGCGTGGACGGCAGGAACGAACCTTGTGGAACCGAACCAGAAGGATGATGAGGAGGGGCATCTTCGTCACCAACCCTATTTCAAGTTCACCAGTTGACTGGACCTACCAATGAATCGATTCCATCAGCAATGCCGCCATGCCTTCAAACTTCTCGTCGTCAAAGTCAAAATGGCTCAACAGCAAAAGGTTAGCTCGCCTTAGCATACAGATGACAACAATGGTTCGTGCGGAATACAAAGCCGTGGTAGAGTGCCATCCATGCTGTGAAATTTGAGAAATCTCAGCACCTGCAGCATCTTTGTACAGAGAATGGCAAGATGCGTGCAAAGTCTCCCACAGGAATTACAGCAACTCAAGCCCTTCCGTGTCAGCAATTCAAAACAATATCGACAACACAGACTGCAACAACATGGGGCCACCATCGTCTCGCATTCAGATCAATTTGCACTGAGCTAGACAGCAGTTATATCACCGTCATCAGTTCATTCCAGCGATAAAACATGTTTGACTCCTCACGGGCGAGCAAGCACGTGTGCATATCAGCGCATTGCTGTTAGTCAATTTCCGCAGCAAATCCAAATGATCTCGCGAAAAAGAGCCCTGCTGACTCTAGCATGAATCTCAAGCATGTGCTGGAACACAAAAGGGTACTATCGTCTTGCGGCATGCAACAGTGGAAATGTGGAGTGCGAGGTAATTAACCATCAGTCGCAGACGTTTCTCGCATTCTAATCAAGCGCACAGGATTCAAACAGCTACACAACCGCCACAGACCGGCAACAGACGATGATTGAATTCTTTGAGCCTGGACTCGACGAAGGTACAAAGCTACGGCAACCTCAGCAACAACAGAGACGGGATTCACTTTGAGCTTGAAATGACATGGTGATTGGTCAGATGTCGGTAGGTGATCAATGCTATGGTCTTCATTCTTATCTTTCTCGCGCTTCGTCGTCTCACCTCGCCGCCTTCTTCACCCTGTATCTCTTCCAGATCAGGCCATGCTTTCTTCAATACAACGTGATCAGCTTTATGTGCCGCGACTGATTGCTAGTTTATTTTCAACCGAAGCTGACTCATGCTTTGACGCTCGACGTGCAGTGGAGCCTTGGCGGAACTGCGACTTGGGCTAGCGTTCACCGTGACCGCAACCGACGTCTTCGAACATCCACGATCTCTAGATCTTGTCCGCCATTTTCAACTGACCGAAAACACCAATTGCCTATGCCTGTATCAGCGAACGATGAATGCTCACTGCCAGTGACGAAGCATACCTCGATATCCGGCTGCAACATTCGACAATTCCTCGTTCCTGAAAGTGACGACCGTTCGATCGTGTCCGCAAGAGAGCTTTTAGCTAGCGACAAGTTGATTAAATCCAGGTGATTCGCCAGCTAAATATGTGACAAAGAAAGACCCAGACCTGCGTCTTCGCTACAAAGTGCTGATCTCGAGAGTCGAACCTGCGCAGAGTCAACTCAGCTCATACTGATTTCCGAGGCTGGACGGCTTTGTGCGTCAATTTCGATCTGGACCCGCCGAGCACACCAAAATTCCGTGTTTCTTCCCAAGCTGTGGCGGTTTTGAAGTTCTGGCGACAGGATTCTAAGAGCATTGCATCTACCAGCAGTAACTCCCGCAGTTCGACTACCTAAGTGGTGGATATGCCATCCGAATTTTCCACATGGAGGCTGGTGCTTTGGGATGGTGCAAGCGGAGTGAAGGGGTGGACTACACTGGGCAATGGCGTGCATACGATGATAGAAGTCAGGCTTCGGAACAGGTGCACTAAGGGAGCAGCTCGTGTCGAAAACACTTAGCAAGATGATGGGCGCAGAAGATGCCAAAAGATGAAGAAACTGGACGTTGGGGCTGGGAGCATCGATGGATCTGACTAATAACCGAGCGATTTTTTACTACACCAATGACAGCCAGTGGCAAGCAGCGCATTGATACTGTCGCCGTTCTCAGACCGGAAGCAATAGACAAAACATCAATGCTTCACCAGCACAATCTCGCTTGAGTCTGGTCGGATTGAACAACACGCCGCATTCACCCACTGGCTGCATTTCGAAACCTTTTGCATTGTTGAATTCATTTCCTGCAACAGCATGAGCAAGCAACTTCAGTATTGGGCCTGAAATAGAAGTGTTCAGCTCCGGACCGGGTGCGCCAGTCGCTCCTTCCTCCTGTTAATTTTGTCGGAACCGGGTTAGCGCAGAATCTTGAAATCGCACAAATAGCAAAATTGCCTGCGCAGCGGAGGTTGGCCTTTGATGCTCGTCAGTTCACAGTAAGTTAGAGATTCGATAGCGACCAATCAATCCTCAATTTTACTTTGAATCAATTTTACATTCGGATCTGTTTGTGAACGATGGCTCAACCAGAAGAGCAGGTTTGGCGAGATTATGTGGAGAGGCTTGGGAGGATTGCTGGGGAGATGGAGCGAAGAGGAGTCGATATGTATGAGGTGTTGAATGAGGGCACCGGTGAGGGTCAAGTAAGGAGTTTGACGGGGCATTTGTCGTGGATGAATGACCGGTGGGAGAGTGTTAAGGGCCTTGTGGGGGAGTTGAAAGAGGAGAAGGAAAGACTGCGGAGGGAGACCGCAGATGAGGTTAATAGGAGAGTCAATGTTGGAACGGCATTGGCATTATTCAATTTGCAGGAGCAGGAGAGCAGATTGAAGAAGAAAGAGAAGGAAATGAAGGTGTCGTTGTGTGAAGAGACAAGGGGAGAGATGAAGATAGAAGTCGAGAAAGAGTTGGAGGGGAAGTATATGGTGAACAAGGCAGCTGAAGACGCTGCTAGAGACAAGTTGTATCTGGAGAAGGTGAGTACGATGGAGGCTGATCTGCAGAAGAGGCGGGAAGAGCTGGAAAGAGAGTATGGTGAGAAGAGAGCTGCTTTGGAGGAGGAGAGGAAGGTAGTGGGTAGGCTGTCCTATTCGTTAGGTGAGAAGAGGGACGAGTGGAGTCGTGACAAGGTGAGAACGGCAATGAGTGAGGCGAAAGCCGATAGGCTCGAAAAGGAGAAGGTTGTCGTGGAAAGAGATTTGGAGAGGAAGTCGAAGGAGCTGGCGGAGCAGAAGGTTGAGACGCTGACGTTGGAGCTTCAGCAGGCTCGTGAGCTCATTCATCACTGGCGGAGCTCGTACGAGAAGACAAAGAAAACCGCGGAAGAAGTGGTAGGTGGGCTGAGACAGGATTTGCGGGTGAGAGTTGATGTTGCAGATGCGGTTGCTAAAGGGGTGCAGCCTTTTGCGACGTATGTTGGTGAGGAGATGGAGCACTTCGGTGGGCAGGTGATTGACGCTATCAACAAAGGAAAGCGTCTTGAGAGAGAGGAGACCGAGGAGACTGAGGAGAGGCAGGCGAAGAGAATGAGGGTGAAGCATGGTATTCATCTTGCGGCGGTGAGGAATTGCCATGTGGAGTCGCTCGGTGAGTCCAGCAGAGATGCACAGGGGGCTCCTGAGCGGCCACATCAGGCGCAGGATGTGCATGGCGATGATGGAGTTGCTCTGGCGGGGTCAGCAGGGGACGAGCAGCCGGAGTATTGGCGGACGACGAGTCTGGCCAACATTTTTGAGAAGGTGAGTTTTCCGGAGGGCTTCGAGAAGAGTGCGTGGGCGAAGGAGTTGGTGCAGGAGGAGGTAGACCTTGAGGTGGAGCTCGATTGGGAATACGTGTTCCGCAACGCTTGTGGCGGGAGCAAGTTGAGTTGTTTCGTGGGGAAGATGAGGAAGGATAAGGCTGGTTATAGCTTCAAGAATAACCAGCTGCAGAGGAAGATGTGCAAGTTTCACCGGGGTCAAGCGGTGCAGGGGAAGTGCGTTGTTGTCAGGAGGCAAGTTGGGCCGGGGAATATCCGGTACTCAGTGCAAGAGTGTCACTGATGTTTGATGTGGAGAGTAGTGGCGTGGGAGTGAGGGGGTATGGCGGTGGGGGCGTTCTGCAATGGTAGGCACCTTCACGTGGTGCAGGATGTTAAGCAATCCTCTGGATTGTGAACTAAGTCCTACCAATTCGAAAGATATCGGAGATGCTGTGAGTCCGTCGCAGATGGTTGGTGTCGGCGAGATCTCAATTCGGTCAAATTGCGAATTCAAGAAGCGGTATGTTGCTTTTTCTTCAGTGTGCTCAATGATCCCTCTGTGTCGTTGAGCAGCAAGACAAGTCAAACTGACGGACAGGATCTTCAACAAGCCCGGAAAGGTGAAGTCGAAAACACTTCATTGTACTTCATATCGCCTTTAATCATCGAACCTGCTTTTGGTTCAATTTATCGCCACCGCCAACAATCAATTCACCATCTCAGTTCAGCTCTGCCTCATTGCAACCCTTGGCCTTCTACTAAAAGCATTGTCGCCGTTAGCCCTACTCCATGCTGCGAGCCGCGATACGAGCACCTTCGAGCCACCGTGATTACGATTTTAAACTGAGCATTGCTACTACTGGAATGTGAGTTGAAGCCCAACAAACTCGACACATTCCGACACAAAATGACTCTGAAATTTCCCGGCTTTCTAAGAGACCAGGTCTAATGTGTGCACGACACATCAAAGTCCCCCGAAGGGTTGATCCTCCGCTTGAAACTGATCGACTAAAATGAGAATCACTTACTGAACACTTATTTCATACGATCCGTCCTAACGAGCAGACCTGCGACCTCTCACACAAACGACTTTCTCGACCCTGGCATATCGCCACCACGATTCCAGCTTGAGTACAACACGACGTGCGCGTTCCTAGTCGTACCATCTACCTTTATTAGTCCTCGTCCTCCAAAGGTATGCGAGAATCTCGCAAGCATTCACAAATAGTGGGTTTCAAGAGTTGAATCGATGGAAAGAAGACTATGCCTGATTTCTGAGGAACTCCAAAAAAGGCACAAAAAGACCAGACAATGGATTTTCCAGCAGCTCAAGCCTTCACAAGGGCATCAAGCTATCCGTTGGTTTAGCGAACTTCCAGAACAACTATAGAACCCTGGAAAACCCAGTTTCAAGGTCAATACACAATGCGCTGGACCATCCATGTTCACATCCTCCCATACAAGTTCACAGAGCAGACGCAAATCAGAATCAGCTAGAGTAACGGGACTGGCTGCAGACTATGGCAGGATCCGAATGACAGGGATTTTTTGGAGGCAGTTTCATCGTGTGCGATTAACTCTCGTCTGTTAGCGCTGAGAGAAACTATGGGTGGTTGTACTGAGTAGAAAATGGTCAACCAACAAGACAGACGATGTGCCTATTCACGATTGAATCTCCTACGACAAGCAACAAGAAACAACTATTGATGACCATACCTGGAGCATCACAAGCACCGAAGCATTTGGCAGAAATGCAGCTGGCATTGGTACATGATCACGAAAATGCACAAAATCCCTGAGACTGTAAATACATGTTCGGGTTCATTGTCATAGAGAGGAATAGGATAGATTCAACATCAGTGACTAATGTCGTCTTGGCGGGGCTATCTATGGGTGTGAAGGGATAATTGAACCAAGACCAGCATGCAATCGAGCTTATGGTACCAAAATCATTCGGAGAACTTCATTGTCAAAAGATCTTGCTTGTTACTTCTCTTTTCTGTTGGTAACGTAGACATTTCTACTGAGTGCTGTTCACGAATAGCCAGAAGCGTAGCAGGCGCTCCAATCAGCAAAGATCTTAGCCGATCACAGCATCATCATTCACGCATCAAATACGGACTTTGGGATGCCTGCCAACAGCGAGGGGTGCATCAGTAGCAGGCCGATAGTGGCAGAAGGGTTAACATTGGGCATGGCCGGCATGGTCAGCATTGGCAGGTCACGATAAGTTAGGCTCAGTGAAGGTGCGTTACATCTGCGATCGATTGTTGACCCTGTTGCTCTCCTGTTCAGCCAACTCTAGCTCGTTCACGTCTTCGGTGACTGGTTCACAAGACACAAATCTGCTTAGTGCTTGCCTACAAGTTAGCAAGGCATTGCTATGCCATATGGCTCGTTGCAACCTCAGCAAACTCGCGAGATTTCGCTTCTTTGTAGCACAGATCATGACAGAGTCAACGTCATGGCTGATAGCAAGACTGGGCGGCAGGAAGACCCAGGCCGCAAGTTGCAGGAAATAGCATATGCAAGGAGGGAGGATCAATAGCCTTGTAACAAGGATGAGAGCAACTGCAGAAGGCTTAGAAGCCAATGAAGGCGTGCCACATGGACAAGGTGTTAGTGCTGCTCCATACCCAGTGACTGAGCAGGGGAAGGCAGAGTGGGCGAGGCTGAGGCAAGCGCCAACGTACAGACGACGAGGATAGGGAATGAAGACAGTGGAGGAATCCATCGAGCTTATACGAGATCCGCAGACGCTCAAAGATAGCTTCAGGCTTATCAGCAAGCTTCAAGTCTGCTGGATGGGTCCAAGAAAATGACCAGGCTGTGTGGTAGACTAGCAAGAGCTAGCAAAATAGTTCATGAGCGTCAGAACCAGGATAAAGCCGTTGATCAGACTCTTTGCTGCAGGGCAGAGGAAGAAGGTATTGTGCACGTTGGAGGACACCGTGTGGAAGCTCTGGGCACAACTGCGAGGGTCATGCTGAAGCTTGGCTGTTGCACGAATCCCAAATGAGAGCGTACAAGCTGGTTCAAGGGCAAATAGTGAGGTACTTGGGGAGGTCATCGGTGGCAAGATATATAGACTCTCTATGCAAGGCGGCCGTAGATTGAGGTGAAGGGGACAACGCTTGAACAAAGTACGTTGCGAATAGGAAGGCAATGCGTGAACTCATCATGAATTCATAGATGCCGCAATCCCGTGCAGCAGATTGTGAATTGGAGGCTGCCGTAATGCTTTTGTCTTGTTGGCTTTACGGCGCTTCGCGGTCAGGGGCCGTCGACAAGTTTGATGATACTGCGCAATGCTTTCGTCCAGATTCTTGCGATTCTTGGAAGCGCGACTTCTCTCTGGCCAACTGCTCCCTGGCCTTGACCATTCATTCAAAAGAATCTTGAGGGTAGCCGGATTTGCCGACTTAACTTCAAACTGGAAAGCGTTCCGGATTAGGACACACAAAGATCTTCGGTGCGCAACTTTCGCGCCGCCTAACACCAGCTGTAGCCTTATGAGGACTTTTGCTCCGGATATCCTTTCTCCCATCGCAACCCAGATCCTCGCTGGGAAGACATACGCGATTTCAACCGACGTCGTACAATTGTTCCAAACCACACGAAATCATCCCACAGTCATTTGGTGATCGTCCAGTGATTGGTGATGTGCTTAGCTTCAATGTATCGAGTATGAACTCAAGACCTTCCATCTGGAGTAAAGTTGGCATCGCATCGCGCAGCGTTTCAGAACGACATCTGCTGAACTTACTTTCGTGGCATTACATGCCATTATGTGTGCTATGACGGCAGTGGGATCGATCGTTTTGCTGCAGGTGCAGTGTAGCTTGAAACTCTGTGTTTCGGTGCTCTGTCAGTACCGAATAGGTATGGCGGCGGTCGCTGCACTGCGTAGGGTTGGAAGCCGCCTTACCCTATACATGCTGGATCAGGAAGTGCCGTGGAAATTGTGCGAAGTGATGTTGTACCCGGTGCCAACAGCTGGGCTGATTAAAAGAAAGTGTCGACGATATTTTAGCATGACGCGTACGTTTGATTTGTCAACCCGACCGAGAGCATGGATGTAGACTATCATTCTGCTGATCGATGCTTCGTGGAGCAATCAATGGCGGCGTCGACAGGTCCAGTGATCCTGGTTGACTAGCTCGTAATGCTCGCCGGTCGAAGTCGCGTAGATGACATCTTTTGCCATCTTACCATGCAATACTCAAGAAGAGATGGATCAATTAGTACGTTTTGAGCAGAAAGCGTCATTAGGGCTGGTGTGCTGAATCTGGAGAATTGGTCACAAACTTGAGACGTGTAATCGAAGCCATGAGTTGGCAGAAAACGCTGGAGGGTCACAATATGGGTCTGTGCCGTGCGTGTGCTTCCTGACGCTTGGTTTGCTCTGAGATCCATTTTGAGAAATCAAGTCGCGAACTCGCGAACACCAGGCTGTAACCATGGCCTTGGGGAATTCCTGATTCAGAGACTACCCATGTGCGGGTGAGCATTAGACATGGAACCAATGATTAAGTTTGGTATGCTTGTTCGAATAGAGAAAACAAGATTGTCTGAGAATGTAACAAGGCTAAAGTGTAGTCGGCGATAGTGGATTGAGCGGGCGCAGTGATTGTGCTTCAGAAATGGTCGACGCATGTGCACTTGGTGTGACGTAGACATGTTGTGGTTTTCATTCGCGCTTCAGGCTCACGAATTCGATGAATGACGGTAGCACTGGGACGGACGTGGTCGATGGCGTTGGCGGAGGCGCGAGTGCTCTGGAGAGTATTGTGCATCTTCGTCTGCCTTGAACATTTGCAAGGACTCGTTCACGAGCACCATGATCAGTAACCGCAGCGCGATGCGTCGCTCCCACATTGCATCATGTATAGGTGTCTCCGAGCTTTGACAATCGGTCCTGGGATAAATGACTTCTGAATATCGAATCTGCAGCAGAGATGCCCAGCTGCAGAGTATACATCTTTCGACGTGCTATTTAGGAATCAATGCAGGTATGTTTGCCCTCAAATATTCTTTCGAGCCACTGCCAATGGTTCACGTCTGCGACTGATGCTGTGGAACGCGGCTTGGCTTCAAATGGCTAGTACAGTCGTTCCATCAAGTGAATTTGCGACGATCGAGTAGTTGGCGGAATTGGCGCTCGATGACCGATTTCGATGAGTCGGGCGCGCACAAAGAAGACTCTGGCAACTCTTGGTCGGCATAATGTATGGTTCGTGGCCTGGAGCACACGTGGTGCACATTTGCATTCTTGTGGATCGGAGTTTGTTCGGTTCAGTACGGCGTAGCAGAACAACACTGGATGCAGGATCGCAAAAGTTGCCTTAAAGGCCCGATTAACTGCTAAGGCATCCAGGCAAACTCGGAAAAGACCAGTAGCTTGAAGAGACTCCTGACTGGTCTAAGCTCGCCTGAGGCTGGGACCACCTGTATCGTATTCACGAAGGTCGAAAGTGTGTCAGGTAATTTTCCCTGCGTGTAAAACCCCGTCGCTCAACTCCTACCTCCTTTGAGAGCGCCACAGACTTTCTTATGAGTCACGTTGTTGGAACGGTGAATTTCCGGGACTTGGGGAGAGGTCTCGCGGTTCTTCTAGACCTGAGGAATGTCCTGGTAGTCTTGGTTTGCCGCTAAAAGACTGCAATATCTTTGGCGAACGATCTGAGGGCTGGTGTTCGAGTACGTAAGTTTGGCCACGCACTGTGAGCCTTGCAGAGGCTCCCAATAGAATTCGATATGTTCTTTTAGCAGCTGAGAGCTTCTGATACCATGGAAAGCCTCTGTTAACAATGAGTAACACGGCTAGGGCTGCTCCACTAAAGGGAAGTGAGAGCAGCGCTAGAGACCATTTCGAGGGTTTCCGGAGCCGATAAAGATTTTGAGAGGTTCCGCTTAGGTCTCCTGATAGCTGGCGGCGGTGGATTCAAAGGCAAGCTGTAGTTGCATTTGCGCAATGTACCAGTGCTGTTTGCTAGCGAACGGCAGTCGGTGTCGGTGTCCGCACCAAAGTTGGGTGAGGAGAAACGAGGCGACTGCCATCGGACCAGGCAAAGAATCGTCGGCCTTGCACCGGATCTTATGGATATGTCCCTTTTCTAGGGTATCTCCCCTACATCTATGCCAAACGACAGCCTCTAGAAACGTCTGGACGCAGAGTAGCAGCGTCGGCAAATGCGACGGTTACTCCTGAGTGATGCGTATGATGACGTCATCACTGCTATGTACCCCGGAATCTATACGTTCGCGCATCTGAGCGTGCTTTGCTCTTTTGTCCCACCGTAGCCTTCCGGACCTCATCACCAAAGCCACAGAGCAAGTCGGACACCTTTTCATCAGCTGCCCCCACAAAGATTTCATCCTGATGCCGATGTGTGTGTCCTCTTTACTTAGTGCCCAAACTGCCATTCTAGTCGAAAGCACGTTCGCCGAAAAGCCCGAGGGGCAGACTCTGACACAGAACAAGGAGCGGACCCATGACTTTGATACTCGCGGATGCAACTGCGATTGCTCTCGCTTGCGAAGATGGCACTATGTGAACCACATTTGCGCTTGTATTCAGGTACTTGGCCATAGAAACCCGTGGAGCGAAGGCCTTGTATTTTGCACAGTAACGTGTAGCCTGCTCGTCCCCTCCGCCAGTAACCATTGTAGTCATAATATTCCGCGAACATATGGCGGGCACGCGACGACGAAAGGAAGTATCCTGAATCAAGCCATAGCATCGGAGGTGTTGGTGCACTTACAGCTACACCGAATTGGCCTGACAGCATCTTGAACTTGTTCGGCGATTGTGTTGCCTGACGTGTACCGTAATTGTGCGAACGACCTAGCACGTCTGCTTAAAGAACTCACTATCCGTCATACTCCCTTCATATTTATTGAAAGAGTATCTGCACTTGAGATGATCTAGACATCCAGAATGCAGAGCTTGCAATGAAAGTTCAAGTTGCACACTCTCGCAACGACCTGGGATTGTTGGCGACGTGTCTGGAGCTCGGTGTTGACACCGGATTTGCTGATCTCGATCAAGAGATACTCGACAGATTCTGCCTTGTAGATTTCACTGGGAAGTGTGACAAAGAGCTGCCGGTGACCGTCAAGTGTACAACGTCGAACCTTGAGAGAGGGCCGTGGCATTCCTCTTTCTGCATGCTTGATGCATGTTCTCGACAAGGTAGAAATCTATTCACAGTCACGAATTGACCGGTCTTACAATGCAAGCCATGACGCGCCGGAAGGACCCCAAGCTTGACTCCAGCCCCAGAAATGCACAAGAATATGTTTAGTAGCCCGTATACTGTATGTTCGAACCCACGTTTCGGTGAACGACGGATGAGATTAGTCATGCACATGATCCAACAATACGTGAAGGATTATGAAACACTTGCCCACAATACCTACACTACAAATGCTGCAAGGTGCCATTGCAAGCTATCACATAAACTTGAAGAGCATGCTCTTCTACGTAAGAGGTGTTGGTGCGGAGCAACTGATCAATTCTTCGTTTTGTACGAAAGGGCGACTTCACTCTAGCGGAAATGAGACATCTGCAAAGCATTCATGGCTGCAATAGCAATTTGGTTGATGCAAACATCATCAGCTACAAACTGAACGGTCTCTCCAGCTTACTCGCCTGAGGTCTGCAGCGATCATTGGGCAGATACAATGCCTAAGACTAGGTCAAAGGCCTGAAGTGACATTGGAATGTCAGCCGGTGGTCGTCGCGGATCAGCAAAAGGGCTGGATCGCCTTGAAGTGCCTCAGAAATTGAAGTTGCAAAGGGAAGATTTGCCGAGAGCTGTCCCCGAGACTCCTGCATGGCCAGCTCGTTGTTACCGATTAGCATGAGGGACCCCGGGTCTGGCACTTGATAGGCGGGCTAATCTCAGCGGCTGTGACTGAGAAGATTACTACAAGAGTATTCCGGCTTGCGTTAGTGTCTGCTAATGTCGCGAGCTTTTACTCAGCAGAAACCGATATTGACAGTACGCTGCCAGGCTTTTAATTGATTTCGTTTGGTGTCGGATTAGGACTCTCGTGTCTTATGCCGCTTGGAGATTTTCGGAAGTGACGAAAGTTCGTGAGTCTTTTGTCAGCTACCGAGTTCGTGCGTACTTGAAGGAAAGCTCTTGAATCATGCTGTGCAGCTGCGGCTTGGATTTGTTAACATCCAAGCAGGTCCATAGACCTCGACATTGTTGAATGACTCAGGTGCAAAGCAAGACCCCGTGGGAACGTTTGTTGTACCGGCGCTGGCTCCGGAGAGTCACCAACTGAAAGAACCATGTTGGTTGGTGTATCTCATTACACTGAGACTTTGAACAAGTACCAAGAGGGCGAACAAGGTCTTTAAGCTGCAGAGAACTAGATTCAAAGGGTCAAAAATAGTAGAAAAGAGTCAAACCTTTGCGCTAGTAGTTCCCAGATCATAAGACTAGCATTTATGCAATTTGCGGCAGGACCCTGGACTAGGGAATCCTTGTACACTGGCTGTACGCGACACAATAAGCTTAGAAAACACTGGAACCCTCTGGGTAAAAAAGCGAGAAGTGTTTACACTACGTCTGCCTGGTCGAAAAAGTGGTTGCAGCGACATCTGCATTGCGAGCGACAGGACGAGGGTCCGGTCCCTTGCTATTGGTTCTAAGTGAGCAGCATAAGCTGATCGGTCTCCGGTTAAGCTGGGGCTATCGCAGTCTCCTCACAAACCCTTTGGGAACTTGAGAACTGATTACGGCGCTGCAGCAAGTGACGGATTGAACAGCAGGTAAGCCTTTTTTTCTAGAAGGTCATGGAGGGAAGAGATGCCTGTGCCAGGTAAAGGAGATTTCTCCAAGCCAGAGACAGCCTTTAGACCCTTCACAGAGGTGGTGATCATGATATTTTGCCTTTCGAGCATGCTCGAGACAAGGTCACGTGCAACACGTCTCTAAATCAGGGAAGTGGTACTCCTAAGATGGTCGACGTCTTCCCGGGACATCTAAAGAGGTCCACAAATCTCTCGAAGGTTCCAAATAGCTCACATGCATTTGGGACCCTGTACAAGGCTCACTAGGAGGAAGATGCTGGTAGGTCGCAGGTGTTCCTGAGTCCGGAAGGCGAGATCACGTGCTCAAAGGGAGCCTCAAGGGCCGCCAGTTGCGCCGCCGGCCAAGAATTCGTGCTTCACTATGGAGTCAAAATACGACCAGGAGTGCATTCACTGGCAATCTAGCGCTAAGCTCAGCTCCAAAAGCACAAGGTCGAGCTCTTCACGGTAAGCTACGATTGTTGCAGCATCGAACGTCTCCTCTGGTGCAGGCGGTTAGAGATCGCTACACCACGGACGCTGAGAAGAGAGTCGGCTAGCGGTCTTCACCATCTGTTCCAACTTCTTACACTCCAGCTTGACTAGATACGACCGATGCGTCGCCGGTGCGGGAAGCGTTGAGTGCGTCCGTCCACTGGAAATTGTTCCTTCCATCCGCACGAACGTTTTTGACCTACTCGAACTACGTCTGCAATACCACATCCGTACATGCCAACCAGAACACCGCTTAGGAACATTTGTCTCAAGTGGTCTGCTGCCTGACCTAATATGTGCGAGCTCTTGGTCTTCATCGTGCGCTGTAGGACCTCTACCGCTCGGACAGTGTGATGGCTCGAACTCGGTGAAACCGAACACCAACCTCCCCGATCTACACTACTTCCTTCCTCAAGAGCCGAAAGGCCTCCAGTGCGTTTGAATTACAAGTGGAAACAGAAAGAGATGTCGCGGGTACCAAATACCATTGTGTGTTTTTGCTGCGGCGCGACTTGAAGACGGCTGCGGAGGCTGACGATGCACACTTCGTCCGGCAGAAAGCACATTCAGAACCTGAAATCGAAGTCCCAACTACTTCATTTTCTGCGCTACGCAAAACACAAGTCACCTGGCAGCTGCTTTCGGCAGTACTCGAGAGTTGTTGTACAGTCAGCACAGAAGCGAGAAAATTTCCTTTCTACGAGAGACTTGCCACACGTTAAGATGAGACGGCATACGATGAAGACCTGGTAGAAAAGGGGTACTAGCTCTCAGCATATGGTAGTTGCACATCTACCTCTACCGCTGCCTGTTTCTGTCGGGACCTGAGGTCAACCTCGCTCTCTCAAAATAACCCGATAGTTTCGTGGTACCCCGATACTCCTTAACACTCACCTCTATGCCATCGTGGTCACTTCGTCGGGCCTGACCATCACCTACACCTAATACATCTCCCGCCACTGCTCCCGCCACCCAAATCCCACTACGGCTCACTATCAGAATCGTTCCCTAGTTTGCTCCTCTTCCTCGGGCCCTCTTCCACACCAACACTCGATAACCTCTTCGCCCCAGGACTCCGCAACTTTTCGATTTCAGCCCTCAGCTGTCTGTTCTCCTCTTGCACAGCTTTCTTCTCCTCCTTTAACTTTCTGTTCTCCTCCTGCAAATCTCTCTTGTCAGCCTGTAGCTCTTTCTTGCTCTCCAACAAATCCTCTACCGCCCGCAACAAAGTTGAATTTGCCCCTGCAGCCTCCATACCGCTATCCTTCTCTCTCACGTACCCGGCCTCAACCATAGCACTCACTAACTCTTCCTTAAAGTCTTCATTCTCACTCAATGTAGCCATCACAGATTGTATAGCATTCTTCTTCTTCTCCTCTTTACCAGCAGCTCTCCTGTTGTTCTCCTCGATCTCCGCAGCTACCACCTCTTCCTGCCTTGACAATCTCGCAATCTCCTCCTCTTCTTCCCTTGCTATTCTCTCTTCATCTTCACTCGACTCTTCTCTCCTGCTCATGAGCTGCTCATGCTGAGCTCTCCTTCCCATGATTTCTCTCACCATGTCGTTAATAGTTGCTTGGAACGAATTTGAAAAGGACATCTTTGTATTTCTGAGCAAAAAAGAAATTACGGTGAAGGGTGACAATTTTGCAAGGTGGATAGAAATTGCATAACAAATTTTACTAAAGCCGCAGGCAGGCCAGGGAGCAGGTGCGGCATTTTGAGATCACATTTTTGTACTGCTTTCACTCTGCATGTAGTCCACGATAGAAACGTTCCTGTATTTTCAATTTTTTTCTCACCTGGCCATTCACAGCAAACACCTACACTAGCAATTCCTCGCTTCTCGTTTTGTGCGGCCGACACCACAGGTTCTTGATATTACTTGCATTTCATCACTTCTTCTCGGTGGGTTTATCTCCCAGCCCACTGAAAAACCCGCCTAATCCCCCTGACTTTTTCATATCATTCCAGCTCTGCCGGCGCTGCGTCTGCTCGTCGCCGCTGCGGCCGGCTATTAGGCTGCTAAAGATGCCGCCTTGAGAGGATGCAGAGGACTTTGTATCCAGCAACGTCAGATGAACAGATATCAAACCACGCTGGGGTATGAGGGTGAACAAGTGTGGTTATGCGAGAGAGAGGGGAGAGAGTTCTGAATGGAGTGTGTGTATACGCTAGCAGTGGGTACCTACCCGTCTTCTTCCTGCTGCAGGACTTCCACCTCCTGCAGAAGGCGCACTGGTCGAAGCAGAAGTATTTGTGGGCGAAGTATCAGCTCTCACAGCGTCGGCGGCTTTGTTGCTGGAGACGGAAGTCTTGCGGCTGGCCTCGTGGACCTCCCTGCCTTTCATAACCATGAAATGTCGGTCCTGCATAGGCGAGGTAGACGTTGGAGTGATCGTTGATGATTGTTGGGTGACTGGCGGCTGGCTTCCAGATGGCGGACTTCCAGCTCCTACAGAAGACGCAGAGGCTGGAATAGGAGTAGTCGTGGACGGGGCATTCACTTTTAGAGCTTCGGTGATCTTACTGCCAGAAATAGACGTCTTGCGGCTGGGCTCATGGACCTCCCTGCCTTTCGGGAACATGAAACGTCGGTCCTGCCATGTTGGCGAAGACATGATCACGGTGGTTGACGGTCGTTCAGTACGGCGGCTGGCTTAGGCTGTGTTTGGAGATATAGCTGAACTGAGGCTGAAGAGGTTGGAAAGGGACAGCTGTAATCGTCCGCTCTGGCTGCGAAGACGTCCTGTTCAGCTCAAGGAAGTCGCAGTCTGTCCCATCACAGATCTGTCACGTGGTAGAGATCTGACTTCCCCTCCTTTCACCTCGCCTCCGGATTGCTTGGTAAGCGCATCCCCGGAAACTCGTCCATGACGTGAGTGCTCATCGGTTAGAGCCGCGTCCAGGGTTGCTTTGAGCAGCGTCGCGAGCTGAAGAGAAGATGACTGAATTACCGATCGAAGCACACTGGAAAGCTTTGAATAACGGGAATGGCAAAGCTCAAGATCGTAACGCTTGTAAGGATCGACAAGGGTTATCGATTTTCATGGCAGGTTTCCCGAGCGCTAGAGACTCTTTGAAAGTCAGCCTTCTAAGAAGGCTCCAAGCACCAGCAGTGGGCGAGACGACTGCAGTGGAGGGCGCGACGCGTCGAATTAGATAAGGTAAGACACCATGGGGCGGGAACGGGATATGCTTACCGGGCAACGGAAAGGTCGAGGGAAGTAGAAGGTAAGGGATGCTAAGAAAAGGGTGAGGTACCATTGCCACCGGCGGTGCCAGTGTGAGAGGAGAGATGAGCAAGATTCGGTTTTACATGTTTTGATTGGCCGAGACCATGAACTGGATCGAGGATAAATGCCTGACACTAGCGAAAAGCACGAGATGAGTGTCTGTGTCAAATTTGTATCGATTACACTGATTTGGGTAGGATTGAATGCCATCTAGAGCAAGGAACTTGCCATCATACTTGTCGGTAGGAGGCCTCTCACGTAACGCAGTTGCGTAGGGTGTCAGAAATTTGTCCATTTCTCACGTGCTTCACCTATCAGGTATGCCTTCCATCCCATCAATACGTATTCACAGTCTGACAAAGGAAGCTATATGCTCTTCTCATCGCGGTAAACAAAGGTCATGATGCTATGGCTGATGGTAGTTTGCTCCAGGTCGGAGCCTGGTAGTATTCCGGGGGCAAAACCTCGTTGACGGCAGCTAGGAGGTCAGTACAATACACAAAAGGGGTCATTTGAGAATTTTCGTGGAGCTTGATTGGGGATTTTCACGCCTTGAGTGAGAGTTGATTGTGCAATCCCTACATGTGGCATGGCGATGAGGTTGAATATTTTGCAGCGATGTTTGTATCAGAGAACTGCCGGACAGCTTTGCGTCAAAGTTTCTGTGACGGCGAAAGCCTTCTCTGCAATAGGCCAACTAGACAAGACGAATGTAGAGGCTTGCAATTGCACAGTAGTGTGCCAGGAGCGGAGCAACCTCGGGGGGAAGTATTGGCTACAGTTTTCGCCGCCATAGATCTGCCCTAGACAATTTTGCGTGGCAGCTTTCCATGAAGGTTCAGCGACAGCGATGAAGGCGCGGACGGGAGTGTGGATCGGTGAGATCTGACTGGAGGTTTATTGAGCATAGAAGACGGCATGATGTGTATTCTCATCTCAAAGAGATATCCGTGGCCTGAACATTTATTGTCGCCAAGGCTTATGCAAATTCGTATGGCAGCCCTGCTGAAGGTCTTTGACAGCGAATGAAACGACGAACACGAGTTGAGGCTTAGATAGAACGCAGAAAGGCTTCTTGAAACTACAGATAATGAGAATTACTATGCGATCTCCATGGCAAAAATTCAGGCAGCCCTAGGCAGCACTATGTTCCCCGCATCTTTCCTGAGCATGCTGATTGGTGCAAGTTCATCAAGCTCGTATCGCGTTCGTATCGCATTCGTATCGGAATGTTGGTCCAGCGGGCTAAACTGCTCCCATGCTCTCTTGACACTGCTACCAGAGGTATATAGATCCTGACGTTCACTACGAATCAGCACCCGGCAGTCACGGTTTGATACCTTACTTTCTAAACTCTTTATCCTAACACCACTAAGTCAATTCATAATCGCACCAACACCTCAGGATGACTGAAGCATCTAAGACCTTCACTGGCAGCTGCCACTGCCAGCACATCAAGTACGAGATCACTCTCACCCCAGATCAACTCGCCAATCCAGAGGCCGCGAAATGCAACTGCACCTGGTGCCAGAAGCGGGGCGTCGTGAACTACCGCATGTCACCCTCAAACTTCAAGCTCATCAGTCCTAAGGAGAAAAGTGAAATGTCCAGCTATGAGCCAAAAGGACCTGAGCTCCATCGCTGGTTTTGTGGCACGTGTGGCTGTCATGTGTATATGGAGGGACAATACGAGGCGTTCGGCGAGACGCATGATGCGTTTACGATCAATTTATTGACGCTTGATCAGCCGCAAGACGGGCTGGATTTGAGTAAGGTTAAGGTTGGGTATTGTGATGGAAAGCATGATAATTGGATGGCCGGGCTAAGGGATACACCTTGGCCGGAAGGGTGTCAGTAAGGCGTAAGTATGCCGATCATATACCTTGCTACGTGCTATCTTGGTACTACTACTGAGAGGGATTATCGTGAGGATGGTCAACGTCATTGAAACCGCTTTGTTTGGAGCATGTTCAGAATATTCACATCTCCTCAATCTTCGGAATTAGCATAAGGGTACTTTACCCCTGGTCCGTAATGAAGCACTCTCCTATGAAACCATTTTAAGTGCTTTTGAAGTCTGACAAGCCGTTCTAGCAAGCTCTCTCCGTTATAACGTTGACGCTCCCCCGTCTATGGCAATTCCACCTTTTTTAATCCTGACCAAAACCTAATCTTGTCCTGTCTAGCCGGTTTAGGAGCTAATCCGTCGTCACCAGCAGGCAAGATGCGTTTCTGCTCTGTCCACTTGCGGACAAGGATCCAGTCTATAATGTCGGCATTGCGTCCTGAAGATTGCTGGAGGACTGTAAGGACATTGGAAAGCTGGTTTAAACATGCTTCTTGGAGAGACGCACCACGTCGGATGAGCAGCTTCACGATATCAGTGCGTCCCAGGACGCATGCAAACCGAAGCGCTGACCCTGACTCGCAACCATGAGCATCGATATTCGCCCCTGCGTCCAGCAACATGTTCACAACCCTTACATCACCGTTCTGAACAACCAGGCAGAGGGGCGAGGGTCTTATCACTTGGAGGTTATCGTTTAAGAGTCCTCTGGCTCTAAGCCACCTGAGTATCATCTTCAACCTTTGATGGCCATTTTCATAAATGTGGAGACCGAGTTTGTTCCGAGAAGCTTTAAACCACTTGCGAGCCGCATCGTCATTGCTCAAAAAGAGGCTGCATATGTTGAAGGCGGTCCAGGAAGGATGGCTTGAAATTGGCACATACGAATACAATTGCGCGAAGCTGATATCAGACGATTGCTGAACTAGAATCTTCAGATCTTCGTGTACGGAAATATCATGTAGTACCGTCCCTGCGAAGTCGAAAGAGGCCCCCTTCTCAAGGAGTAGATTGACCACTGCGGCATTTGAATACATAGCTGCATTCATGAGAGCAGTATCACCATTGCAGTTTCTCCTCAAAATTTCGGCACCCTGTCCAGGAGGAATTCTACCACGGCGACTGCTCCCGACCGCGCAGCCAGATGTAGTGCCGTGCCCTGATGTTTGCAAACGCTGTCAATAGAGGCACCTCGGTCAAGTAGGATACGTGCAATTTCGGTCCTGTCCAATGCAGCAGCCAGATGGAATGGTGACCCGCAGATCCATTCAATATTATCATAAATCTCGTTTGACAGATCAAAGTGAAATAGGTTTCGACAAGAGCTTATGATGACAGAGTCAATGCTAAATTTACAACCTCCTGGCATCAATGTCCAATGATGCAGCATTGCTTGCAGTCCAACGATATTGTTGTGTGCAATTGCGTAGTGAAGAGGATGAGGGTCGAGAGAAGACAGAGCATCGCCCGGAGCCAGCTGGGACAACAAGGAAAGCAGCACTTCATTGGCCTCAGGAAAGCATGCAGCAATTCCAATGGGCAACATATATCTGAATCTCTCGTCGTAGAAGTGGCAGCGAAAAGCTTGTGTTGGACAGCCGCACTGGATAAGCATGTCGGCCAGATCGTACTTTCCTTTAACAAGTGCTACTAAAACAGGCGAACAGCCTGGACAGCGGAAGTCCTTCTTCTTTGTGTCAGAATCGACTAGGCGTTCGATAGTCGTAATATCAGAGTGTTTCAGAGCAGATAAAAGAGCGCTGTGCATCCGAGCGCTGGCGTAGTCAGTGGCCATAGATTCGGACAGATTGTTGTCTACATTATGTCAGTGCCGCCTCGTAAAAAGAGATTTGAGCATACCCTGTTTGGCCTCAGCATGCATCTCAAACAGATCAGCCACAAAATGATGTCTGTTTGACCTGGCCACAAGCTCAGGTGAGAGTCCTTGCCTGTCTCTCTGTCTTTTGGCACCGTTTCTTAGCAGCAGGCGTGCCATCTCTTCCAAGCCATACCGAGCAGCATAGTGTAAAGGCGTCCAACCCAATGAGTCTGTGATGTTTATGTCTGCCCCTTTGCGGAGCAGGAGCTTGACATTATCAATATTGTTTGCTGCTACAGCTGTGTGTAATGGCGTGCCCAATTTTGTGTCTTGGATCTCTATGCTTGCACCGCGATCGAGCAGTATCTGGACCACGTCTTCATGGCAAAGCGCGGCCGCAATGTGAAGAGGTGTCGCCCCACTTTGAGTACGAATGTCCACATTGTCAATCTCGGCAATTTCCAAAACACACTTCATCATGTCAGCATCGTCCACATCCGAACAGAGGTGCAGAGCATGGCAATCCTGTAGAAACACGTCTTTGCCATCTGCGACGACACCAAAAAAGAGGTAATTGCACCGGTCCTCTAGCTTTAAGCCGTGGAGATTATTGAGGAATTTGACGATTGGTAACTGCCCGGAGAAAACCGCATAGTGCATCACATTTAAATTGTTGGGCGATTTCCATTGTAAGCTTGCACCCTGACTTATGAGGCATCTTACATGCTCAAGCTTTCCATTCATTGCAGCTAAGACGAGGGGGGTGGGGCGATTTGCTCCCGCAATCGCGTCTACAGGCACGCCGCGCCCCACGAGCTCAGATATGAGAGCCACATTTGCTTCGCTTTCAGGTAAGCACAAGAAATGGAGCGAAATGCTACCTCTGTCGTCCAATGGGGTAAGAAGGAGTGCAATATCGAGCTTCCTCAAGGCTGCTTTGACAAGCTGCAGGGGAATTTAAGCCAAGAGCAAAAGCTCTATCAAACTGTTAGGCCCTATGCTCATGTGACGAGCCCGAAAGTTAATGTCTATTTTCAGGACCTCCTCGAGAAGCTCGGGTAAGCGCCAGGAAGCAGCCCAAATAGCAATTTTCTCGCAAGTAGAAGCCGCAGGAGACGTTCTTAAATTAGTACCAGCCTGTAGTACCCTGAGAAATGCCTTGGCAAGGTATTCAGTATCATCTTTATTTAGACTCGAGTGTTTACCCCCTTTACAGCAGAGGGCGTCGACTGCTTCATCGAAGTAATTACCCTCGAGCCTGAATATTGCGCCATGATGACAATATAGCCGATCGAATACTGACTCAAAATTTGGCAGATCGAGGCCGTGTCTAATCCAAGTCTCGAGTGCAGTGAGGTCTGCCGACTGGCTGCATATGCATTTAGCAGATTCTGTAGTCAGAACATCAATCAGCGGGAGTCGGATGCTTGGTTCTGATGGATAGTCCCCACTTACGCCCCAGCCCTGGAGAAGCAAGTGTAGAGGCGTTCCTTCCGAGCACAACAGTCCTGGCAGACACCCCTGCTCGATCATATATAGGATATTGCGATAGCTCGGCTCGATAGCTGTCTTTTCTGCTAGCACATGAATGGCGTTTTTACCGTTCTGGTCGATGCGAGTTACGTCCAGCCCCTGAGATACAAGGTGCTGAAGTGTTTCCAGCCTGAGTTTCGCGCAGTGGTGTGCAAGATTCTGGGCGTTTTCATCATGGATGGTGTTCTGCTTGCCGTTTCAAGTAAGAAGCAACACCACTCCGTCTGCGCCTTGGTTGGCAGCGCGGAACAACGGGCCTTTCGAGCTCGCAAGGATATCTTGAAAGTCATGACCACCTTTTCCATAATGATTCAGCCAAAATTGTACGATGGCTGTATTGTTTCTTCCGGCCGCTTTGGAGAAAGGCGTAATGCCTTGCTTATCCGTAACTTTAAAAGCTGCGCCGTGTGATACCAGCACTTCCATGATCGCCGTAATGCGATGCAATGCACATTTGTGCATAGGAACTTCTCCAAACTGATCCTCCGCTTCTATTGAGGCACCATACTGCACCAGCTTTGTAACAGCTTCCAAGCACTCATTCTCGACGGCAAGGTGAAGCGCAGTTTGACCCGTCGTTCTGTCCTCGCATCAATTTGTAGGCTGGGTGCTTGACAGCTTTATCGATATAGGGGATGATATTGAATTGTGCTCCAAGCCGAAGAAGTGCATGGAGTTCGTCCGGGTTGCTCATGCCCATTTCCAGTTCATCATCGGATTTATTTGTCAGGTACACTATTGAAGGAGTCGAAACGCCCACAAGCCGCACTTCGTCTATGATCTCTGGTCTCAGTTCTTCTTCAACATGCTCAATTGAAAAGCATCGTATTACATCTTGATCCGACCTGAACCGAGATGCAAAGTTCGCTATCGTCGCCGCAGACCGATCTAGTTTTGCGCCTGCAGCCAAAAGAGACGAGATGCACTCGCATAACTCTTCGGATTTTGGGAATTCTGAGTACCTGAAGACGAGGTTAAGTGGTGAGAACGCGAAATGTCCTTGCATCGGCCTGTAGTACTGTGTAGCATTGGCACCGGCTTGCAGCAGGCA
This sequence comes from Herpotrichiellaceae sp. UM238, assembly GCA_000315175.1. Classification (NCBI taxonomy): domain Eukaryota; kingdom Fungi; phylum Ascomycota; class Eurotiomycetes; order Chaetothyriales; family Herpotrichiellaceae; species Herpotrichiellaceae sp. UM238. Next base: position 5,169 of record AMYF01000115.1, on the reverse strand, counting down.
CTTGACAGCATCTGTTACTGATCGAGAGAACCGGTAAGGCGCCCTGGTTGACTCATCGTAAACAAAGGGAAGCCTCAATGCCTCACGGCCCAGAATTGCAAAATGCAACGGAGAGCCTAGTAAGCTGACATGATCGACTGGAAGACCTTGTTTCAGCAGCTAATCCATTAGAGGAGGAAGTTGTAGGAGTGAAGCACAGTGCAAGACATTTAAACCCTGTATGAGAACCGTCCAATCCTTGATTCTGTAGCCGAAAGTATTCTGAGGGAGTGCAAGCTCGATTAGATCATGTAACCATGTAAGATAATTTCCACTCTTCTCGGGCTTGAATAGAGTGCATGCGAGATCTAGCTATGGGGCTTCCTCATATGACAAACTAGCATATAGATCCCAGAAGATAACAGCCCATTGGCGGAATGGATGGTCCCTGAAACGAACTTCAGAGTCGTCGCTTTGGTCGAAGTTGCTGAAGTCACTGAAGTTGAGGTATGTCAAGCAATTGACGGCCAACGTCTGGTAGGCCATGGTCTCGTCTATGCGATAGGCGTTGAGCTCGTTGTCCGTTGCTGGAATATTCCGCAAATATTCTTCAACTGTGAAATGCGCTAACTCAAAGGAATCGCCATCCGCCGACTTTCGTATCAGAGACACGCAATGCCGTAGTATTGCCCGCTCGCTTGGCTGTTGCTTTTTTTGAATCATTGTTTGCCCTGGCTGAACCGAGAGCGCTTCGCGCAGGGCTGAAGCAGAAAACGGTGGGGAAGAGTCAGAATTGGCCGATGAGAGAATATCAACCATCTCAGTGTTTGCTGAACCAACAACTGTACAGGAGCTGGTTTCTTGTTTATGCGTAAAAGAATTCTCCTATATGTGGAGTCCAGATCGGGAGGTAGGTCGCAAAGAGCTTTCTCTCTTTCTGCGTCGGACGCAAGATCACACAGATAGTCGAGTTGACACGCAGCCCACCGAAACCTAGACGGTGAACAATCAGTGGGAACATTGTAGTTTTGTTATGACACACTGGCGTCCTGTCAAGCTGATATGCAGTAAGGACGACACGACTTAAGATGGAAGAACTTACATGCCTGCTGCTTTATTGACGAGAGTATCGATTATTATATTCTTAACATCGATATCGTCAATCACGAGTCGTCCTTCATCTTCTCTCCTCATCATCTCTGCGTGGACGTAAAGTTCCAAGTCTGGGGTTTGCGCCGCGACAGAAACATGATGGTGGTCTTTAATTAGAATCAGCCGAATGTCTTGGTCGTCCCTGCTGAGAAAGAGCGTTTGAATCGTATTTGCATCGTTTGCGTTAAGAAAGTGAAGCTGTTTTGTTACATGGCGGATGTTCTGACCACATTCATGCAGACCATCGACAACAACCCACACTTTGGTAAAAGTGGACGAGATCTGTTGTAGAATTTTGGCGTACAAAGGACAATTTCTCATGGAATGCGCAGCTCCAGGTCTGTGAAAATCTTGATAATAGTGAAGCAGTGCCTCGGCAGCATCTTCGCAGTGCGTTGCAACTTGACTAATCAGAGATCCGAGAATATGATTAGGTTCCTGAGTATCAGTGTCCTTATAGCCACAGTAAAAGTATGCCACAGCGACGTCTGCGGGAGACTCACGTTTCGCGGTCACGACAATAGCGGAGGCCAGTATAGTCTAAGTAAACGATGAGTGACACTTCCTGATCGGACGTCCGATTGACGTGAGTTCACTTACCTTGCCGGCGCCCGGGATACCCGACAGAAAGAGCTTGGGGATGCGACCTTCCAGCCAACCGCGGAAGTCATCACTCTCAAGGAACCATTTGCCTGTACCTGGCTGCCACAGCTGGGTGGCAACTCGGTGCCTGGGCCTTGGATCGCACTTCATGAAATAATTGACTGCCTCTCGCTGCTCTTTACTCAATTCTAATGAGACAAGCTGGCTCAATTTCATGCTAAGTGAGCGCTCCAGCTTGTTGATCTCTTCACGTAATTGTCCCGCAGCCGCAAAGGTCTCGTGCACAGCGAACATTGACTCAGCCGTCAAAGCAAGGTTTAGAATCTCATTAAAACGGAATAATTGGTCGAAAAGTTCTTTGGTTGAAGTCACGTCGAAGGGCCATTGTAGCTTTTGCAGCGTGTGCTGAAGCTTCCTGCCGGACTCAGGAGCTTGTTTTTCATATTTCTGCAGTTTGCCTTTGACATCAAGTAGAAGCAGCGTGCAATTCTGAATAATTTGTGGTGGCACGCGTATCCTTCGGTCTGGATCTTCTTTCTCCAAAACGTTGATTCTCTAACGAAGAATATGCAGAGTTCCACACATTATTCGAAGCAGCTGAGAAAGATCGTTGATGGTCTTGTCAGCAGACTTCACCTCGCGGACATCATGAAAGTTTTTCGCAAAGACAATATCTGCAAGTACGACAAGGCCGGCGACAGCACTGGCGGTTGAGAGTGGATCAGCCATGCGATGTCCCCAAGTTTAATGTAAGGCGTCGGACATAGACTACTTGTTCATGCAGTTACAGTGGCGTCAGCACTGCCTACGTATGAGGTACGGTGAAAGAGATCTTCAGTCGCAAAACTGTCTCGACGAAATATCAAGCGTAAATCGATGTTTGTTAGGCTGAAACTTGTTTTGGACGTGGCTGAGCTGATGCACTCTTCAAAAGACTTGCCCAGTAAGTGCAGTAAAACTCGTGGAGCATGGATGCACATTGCTAACGAGCTGCATCTCAACACCCAATAGCACCCGTACAACTGACAGAACGAATGCAAATTGCATAGCCACCCTGCGCAGAGATTTGCGCACATGCAGAATCGTTAGCGCTTCAGTGGTTGCGTTCCAGTTCCTAAGCGAAAAAGACAGGCTTCAGCTGGCATTAACCCTAAGAAGCAGCGAAATGCACAAAGCAGATGTGAGCGCTTTGTAATGTGGTAAGCACAGAAGTGTAGAACTGCGTCAACTGTCGGCGACAGCATGTCTAGAAGAAGCTAAGCTATGGGTGAATCACGAGCCTTAGCGAGAACCTCGCTTAGCCCTGCTTATAGATACCCTCTAACCGACGCTTGTCTTACTTAGGCGGCCTACCTGAGAGTTTCCGGACAGAGTAGGCCTCCCGGTAGGGCGGAGATAAGGCGGAGGTACGGTAGAGCGAGATTTCCGCAGGCCTTCTAGTCGACGCCCTTACTCTACTATTAGAACTAGTATAAGTCGATGGCTAGAGGTAAGTCCTACGCGGGGAATAGCTTGATTATGCTATTTATCCAGAGAAAGTCTATAACGTGCTAACTGTCACTTAAGTACGTCTTACGTAAGTTTATACGGTAACAGGACTACCTGGCTGGCGATGATCATAAGGACGTGGAGGTTAGCAGTTACATAGAAGGGCGTCTCGTTACTATGTAAAATCAGATCAGTTATGCTACCTGCACTACGGATTATAGATTCGAGTCGTCTTCGAACTTAGACCTTTAACAGCAGCCTAAGGCTTGTCACTGATACACTCTACTACTCCTTTACTCTAGAGAAGGGGAGTCGATAGTAATAGAGGGAGCGCTATTCCACTGACATGCTCTTGCCAATACTGCAACTGAAATCCGTCGATATGGTGCTGTCTCCCAATCCCATGCCGACCATCGGATACAATCGCCTATGGATCCCGTCGCTCGCTAAGTCGTCTAACGGAAGAGATAGGTCAGCAATATAAGTCCTAGAAACGAGGAGACAAACGACTCACTAAGCTTTAACCCATTCTTTGTGAAGAAGATAATTCCCTTCTGCCAATCAACTCCACAACCGACCGTATCTCCCTTGCCAAACGTCGGGCCGTACGCCGCTCCTTAACCATTCTTAAGATATACCCATCCGTTATCAGCGTGATAAGCCCAGGAGAATTGGGCCCAGCCAGGCAGATAGCGTGGGATGGGTTAGATTTCGCTACTAAGTCCGATGCAGACGTTACTAGGAAAATAGGGTTAGCAGACCGGGTGTCTTGGTGACGGAAAAGTTATACATGCCTTTAACTATTACATGCTAGGATTTTAATCTTAAAGTAACTTGATGAACTAGATTTATCACGAGGAAAAGGATGGTTCGCTCGCAGAGAGGCGGGAGACGGGATTGATTCGGTAGAAGAAACGGCTATGTGAAAGTTAGCTGGATTTAAACGTAAAGCGTTTTATAACACTGAAGGGAGTGGCGACACACTCTTGTAACTGAGGACTCCACCCTCCTAAGTTTTTATCCTCGGGTTGATAGCTGCTATAAGCTACGAGTCTGGCGCGATATGGTCCTCCTGGGCTTCCTAAGGTTTTGGGAAGCATGCTGTTAGCAGTTTAACCGATACTTCGCTTCTCGACTGCTTGCATATTCCCTTTAAGTTCCACCCGTCCGAGTCAGTACCAGTCTAGACCAAGCCCAAGTTTTAAATGCGTTCTAACAGTTCGCGGGAACCGCCTTTAATTGCAGCTCGTAGCAGCTTGTGTTTCGTTTCATCCGAGAAGTCCGGCCGCCCTCGACCATCTAAGAACCGTAAAGTAAGCGAAGCGTTTCCGAAGTATACGGCGGAGTGTAACGCTACTTCGATAGCCGAGGGTTCCTTATAAGAATTAAAGAGTTGCTTCGTGATTGCGTCGTTCCCACACTGTAGCGCTATCTTCAGCACGCCGCCGATCGTCCGCCACGTAGGGTTAGGGTTAAGGGGGCGATCGCAGGACTTGGTGAAAATTCGGCCGCGCCGCCTCCTAACCTGTTCGGCCTCGCCACGCCCCTCGTGTCGCTCGACAGCCATCATCCGTAGTGAATAATCGTCGACTCGGCGTCGCTACGGCCTCTGAGACCATCGCCGCACCCGTCCGGCGTACGACGTCGTCGTTGCCGAGCGAAAACCACGCCGTCGGCCAACTCGGTCGCACGGGAGAAGGTTAACCGACCAGGCTCGCGCTAGCAAATAATTTAAGCCTATTTAGGCACGACGAGGCTCGCTATCGGCCTATAATTAACCCTCCGGTTCGATTATATAACTATTATCGTAATTAGTCCTCAGTTCGCCGCCGATAATATAGTAACGGTAGTCGTACATTCCTTAAACTTTAGGAGATATCGCGGGCCATCCCCAGGGTTAGGGTTAGGGTTAGGGTTAGGGTTAGGGTTAGGGTTAGGGTTAGGGTT